>APFE031078939.1:0-14340 GCA_000404065.3 Pinus taeda | reverse complement strand
TAGTTTTAAAAAATTTAAAAACATTAAAAACATTTAAATATTTACACTCATCTACAATGTCTCTTAATATGGTACTCCTTTGCAACATCTCCCAATATCACATCTCCTACTCCATATTAATCTATAAAGCCCCCTTGAACATAAATATATTATTTTTCTACAATTCAGAATATTAAAGCTGCCAATAGTAAGGCATATAATTACGTTGAGTATGTACCAAACTGAATTACATCTCCCAATATCACATCTCCTACTCCATATTAATCTATAAAGCCCCCTTGAACATAAATATATTATTTTTCTACAATTCAGAATATTAAAGCTGCCAATAGTAAGGCATATAATTACGTTGAGTATGTACCAAACTGAATTATGTTCTTTGATGAACTAGGGTTTGAGAATTGATAGGCTGACTCACGAATTACGAATATCTCCACTCACAAAAATTCCGTCACTTTGGTGCAAAATAAAGGCATCTTCACCCAACTTCAGCTTACCATCGATGAATGTCCTTAACTTTTTTGACTGATAAATGTTGCTTTCATAGACTACACTCCCATCCCTGCATATCAGGCATACATGTAATTCATAATTTGGCATTTGTTCATGACATTTACGAATGGATATTTTATGTTCATTTTTTTTTGGAATATTCAACTGTGAATATGAAATGGATAGATAAGAGGTGACATGTTTTCCACTAGGCAATTCTTCTAGATTGAATTGATTTGTTCAGACATTAATTACTATGCATTGGGATTGTAACCCGAATGATGGAGAAGGAATATGTGAGAGGCTGAAAACTGAAAGGATTTATATAGGGTAGAGTCAGGCTGTAGCTGTCATGAATATTGAATCGTCTTCCATCGTGTTGCAACCTGTTCTTGATTTTTTCGTATGGCTGGAGAGTTGTACCATTATGACATGAAATTAAAAATGACTTTTTAGTAGGGCTGCAGACTTAACCAATATCACATTAAATTTTAACTGCAACCACTAAATGAGAGCGCACAATCAACTAAAATGTTTTAGTTTTTCAATCAACGAGGGCGTTGTCTATGCGAATCACGATTAAGTCAAAACACCTAGCTTCCCACTACCTTCGCAGGAATTCGGCCAAACAATTCTATTGTTTGTTGATAGATTCAGTGGGAGATTCTCTTGCCACGAGCAAAACAGTGAAGAATTGTTCCAAGAGCATCACATTTTCTCAGTGGGAGAACTATGCACAAAACATTCACATGAGAAGGAGCCCACAAATATTATTGTGATGTCCCCTTGAATGTAAATATTTATTTACTGCATTTTAAAACAAACTGAATAATGTTAAGTTTATATAAATAAAAATTTTGATTAAAAAATGCATAGAAAGTGAAATGCCAGAATGATGGCAGTAATTGTTTGATTAAAGTTACATGGGAGTGAAATGTGTGAAGGATGGTAGTTTTACTTTTTCAAGCAGTTAGGCTGGGCGATTACCCAACCCTAACTACTTCCTTGAGAAAAGAAATTTATTCTAAGGAAGGGATCTAGAGGTATCTGAGATCAAGAAAGAGAGGAATGAAAAACTTGAAGGATATTAACTACATTGGAAGGATAGATAGTTTGAAAGAGCTAAGTCTGGTTAAGACCAGAGAGATGATAATGTTCAATACGAAACATCTTGAGGAGAAACCCTATGATGGGGTAGCTCAGGGGGAGATTTAGATGAAACAACTAGGCTGGAACTACAAGTCTCATGGTTGGGAGGCAAAACAAAACAAAAGATTATGGTCTAGTTCAACTAGAACATTAGTAATGTAGATAAGTATATTCTAGAAATGCTAGACACTTAATCATAGCATTTTTATCTTATTGAAAGACAAGTTGGACATGTTTCAAATAATTATTTATTATTAACTACAAACTCAGTAGATAAAGAAAGGTCTATGTGCGATCCTGTAGCTAGGGTAAGTGAAAAATATTTACCGTTAATTTTTAGACTCAGTAGATAAAGAAAATACTGTACTTAACCTTGTAGATAGCGTAAATGCCAAACAATTATTTACTATTATTTCACATATTCAGTGAATAAGAAAAAGACTGTGTGTAATTGTGTAGATAGGAAGAATGCAAACAAATACTTCTATTAATTCATAGAGGTTAAATATAGAACCTACGGAACTGGAAAGATTGGGAGAGATATGAGAAATTGTTCTCAGTCTCTAAACAGGATAAAAACTAAATCTCAGTAGAGAAAAAGAAAGACCGTGCACAACGGTAACCCATAGTAAAGAAGGAAGTAGGTTGAAGGGTCTCAAGAACCAAATTTAACCTGAAAAAGGGCAGAGTCAGAACAAAATTCAACGAAACGTTAAACTTATTAAATTTTCCAATCAAGAAAGTAGATGCATGATACTTCTATTTAGAAGAAAAGAACCCTCGGTTCATAAATCATAAACATTTTGAAGAACTTTGTTTAGAAATAACAACAAAGAGTGTGGAATGCTAGCTTGTTACAAGTCAACAAAAGAATACAGCACCGCAGTAAAAGTCTTACTCAAACTTCTGATAGAGTAATTCTAGGATTATTAAAAACAAAGGATTAGAGTTATGAATCCCTGGCAAGGGAAAAACATGAGAATACAAGCATCATTGTAGCCAATAACCAGAAAAGAAATAACAAAAGTATATATGCATATAAACTGAAGAACCATCATGTTTAATTCCAAAAAAGATGAGTACAAACCTAAACCCCAAATCGAGGGTTTCTTCATAAATAAATTTTCTCACAAA
Organism: Pinus taeda; assembly: GCA_000404065.3. Taxonomy (NCBI): domain Eukaryota; kingdom Viridiplantae; phylum Streptophyta; class Pinopsida; order Pinales; family Pinaceae; genus Pinus; species Pinus taeda. Next base: position 11,565 of record APFE031078939.1, on the reverse strand, counting down.
GTCTAAAGTCTGGATCCTTCATTAAACATTTTAACTGTAAAGAGTCAAAAATTACAAGCTAGAAGAGAAGCATGTGGGTTGGAACCATTTAGTTACAATATTGGCTCTGAGCCTTAAATAAATATACAATCTTCAAAACCCTATTACAAATAGAGTTCGGATTCACTCAACTGAGGACAAATCATAAAACCCTTTCTAGAATTAACTTAACAAAATTCCTCATGCATACTCGGTGCTTCCTTGCTTAAGGATTGAAGGTTTTGGTAGGTGGAGTAGGGGCTCCAATATCTTCAACAACTGAACATGAAAAGCCCTGGAGAAACCTAGACAGACAAGCATTGAAGAATAGGTATTAGTTAAAAAAAAAAAATTAAAAAAGAAAATGAATTTGCAGACACACATACCTTACCAAGCGAGAATAACACCCCAATAGCACCCATAAGTAAGAATAAAAACTAAGGATGAACTACAGATTAGAGGATGGTCCTCAGACTCCATGGAAGTACCTTAGACTAAGAATTAATCGCACCACGGAAGGTAAGAAGGTATAAGGTGGAGCCATTTAACCGGAAAGAAGCTCAACAGAGAGCCAAAGCCTAAACCTCCATGTGGCAAAAACAACAAATGACCAGCCTCCATACCAAGCAAGATCTTAGAGTGGCGGGAAACCATCTCCATCGTCTAATTTGGAGAAAGCTAGAATATCATTGATATAGCACACATACCTACGCATGAAGAAGCAACTGGGAACCACGAAGAAGGCTCCAGAGGCAGTGGGTCCACAATCCTAGGGCAGCCAGTCGTCCAAACAATAAGGGTGTATTTAAGTCACTGTACCAGCTATTAGACTATGTAATTCTAAGTTTAAGTTAATTCATGTGATTTGAATGCACCGTGGAGCGATTAAATTAAATGACATAAGGTGACGAGTCAGTCGTATCAACGCATTTAAATAAACAACATATTACCATAGTCAATCAATACACTATGGTATTATCACTGTACCTATAACAAAAAAGAGATGAATACATAGATTGGCTTGTTGTTATATATATATATATATATTGGTTCATTAAATGGAAATGAAATCAATGCACTGTTATTTAAATAATAATAAAAAAATTTGTTTATGGGTATGTGACATGTGGTATTAGAGTGCTCAGGTTACAAAATTGAGACCTATGGAAAATAATGAGTAACAACATTTGTGATGTACACAGAGGTAGAAAAGAAGCGAGTATGAGAAGAATGGGAACTACACCACACCAAAAAGTGACTGAAAGAGGACCAACATTCTTTCAAGAGACCAATCCTAAGGTATGGGTACAATTGGGAGAAGAGTCGCGTAACACTAATACTGCAATTTTGGAAACTGTGCAAGAGTTAAAAGATGAAATGGTTCGGTTGATGGTAGATAATAAAAGGTTGATGCAGGAACAGGAAAAGATCATGAAGTCTATCAGATAGACAGAATCAACGACAACCAATTCCGAGTCCCGAGCATGGAAACATGACTTGAAAACAAGAATTTCATACTGAAAATGCAAAAACTAAAGGCAGTGAAGAGAACTAGAAGGAATAATCTCGTAATGTATCAGACAAAAAGCAAAAGAGACAAAAAATAGAACTTCAGGGAGAATTTCAGAAAATAAAGCCTCCCCTCTTTGATGGTGAACAAGAGGAGGCAACAAAAGCCTAGTTCATCAACATGAACAAGTATTTCCAGCTATATGAATATGATCATAACTTAAAGGCTAGATTTACCATCTTTTAGCTGCAAGGAAAAGCCACCTTGTGGTGGGAGGAAGTAAAAACAATTTGTGGTGTAAATGAAGAGAGCATAACGTGGGACAAATTTTAAAGATATTTTAAGGAAAAATATTTAACTGAAATATTCTATGATGAGAAAGCCAATGATCCAAATTGGATCCTAGAACACTCTCTGAGTTTTCATGAACTCTTTCAATTATGCCAAAAAGGTTCAAGTCTTAAAAGGATCGAGCTATCACAAGGAATCCTTGTCACAATTGTAGATTGTGACCATCACGGAGCAACGAGGACCCTCGGTCAAGTGTGTAGATCGAGGGCCCATGGTAATGCTTGCTTGGGGCAAACTGGCAAAACCGGGAGACAAATGAGAGAACGGGAGCAGATTATGATATGTGATTAGCGCTAAGCACTAATTGCCTATCGCAGGGCGTCCCCCTCAGTGAAGGAAAGCCCTGAAGCGCCCTAGACCCAAAAAGGTTATAAAACGCATAAAAGTGCCAGTTTCAGTTCTGGCGGAGCAGGATTCCACAAAAACTAGGCAGAATATCGAAAGGGCCTCGAGGCGGTAAGCGGTTTAGATCGAGTCCCACTTGATGCCACACAACGAGTGACATGCATCCAATGGAGGAGAGAGAAAACCACGCATATTGGACAGGTAAACATCGAGCTAATTATCTACCTGATATGCACGATGATCGTAGGATCTAGGGGGTCCATATCAACAGCAGAGGCACGTCCCGATGAATGACCAGATTTGACAGATGATAAAGCAAGATTATATGGGATTTGAAGTCCGGTATGGACGATTCGTTGGTAGGGATTCGTATTTCACAGGCAATCTTGGAGCAAATGGAAATAACAACCGTTCAAACATTTCCAAGAGAACTAACACTCAGTTGGTTATGAAACAGGTGGCCACCTCCCTGTGAAGCGTTACACAGTGATGATGACGCAGAACAGAGGAATTCAAATGGATATAGGCAGGAGAACCAGAGCACCAGGAAGCGGAAACAAACAGTCAAAAAGCAGATTGGCTTTAAAGCCATGAACTGATAGAAATAAAGGGGAAGCAGTGAGTTAGTCAAGGCAGAAAGCTAAGAGCAGAGAATAGAGAGAAGCCGAGCTGGCCTGAAGGCAGCATCGAGCCAGACAAAGCTAGAGAGAGTCAGAGAGTCTGTGTACTCCAGAGGGCTTGATAGGTTCAAGCAAACTCCTCTATACTTACCTGTCATGTATGAGTCTTAGATTGGGCTCATACTATTGTGACCAATAAAGGTCGAGTTTTAGTAAGGAGAGTTTGTGTACTCCAGAGACTTGGGGGATCCAAGTCCAATCCTACTGATTTATATCTGTTGAGTGAGACTCAAATTGAGCTCACTGTTGTAAAAAACTCTACTTTGAAAACATAATGGAGAGGCCACCACTGAAGGCTGGGCCAAGAGACATAACCCAGGAGCATTGGGTGAACTCCTTATTAAACTTGTTATGTTTACATGTTTTACTGTGATGTTTTCTCTAACTTCTTCAATGTCTATGTATTTTGCAATCTTATTGATCCATTTCATAAAGTAACATAGGCACCTCCATGCACATGAGTCTGTAATACCTTTAGTTCTTTGTCCTAGATAAATTCCAGATCAAGTGGTATCAGAGCTCTAGGTTACTAAGGTTAGACAAGCTTGTGCTCGATATTATTGTTGAATGCTAACTAGATCAAAGCTTAAATTAGGCGAAGGAGAGTTGGTTGAAACTAACCCTGAAATTGGAAGAGTCTATCCTACGAGGAAAATGTCAGAAGAAAGTCCATTGGAATCAGACCCTCAGTTCATGGATAGTTTCATGACCATGAGAGCCATGGTAGAGGAAATGTATAGAGAATTTAAGAAAGGTAGAGAGAAAGATGCATCAAACTCCAAATGAGATAAAGAAGTAGAAGAATCTCTCCTCCATGACCAGTCTAAAAGCAAGGGGAAAGAAGAAAAACTTCCCACACCTCCTAGTAGCCCTGAAAACAAAAAGAAGACATCTTTGATTAAATTAGATGTTAAATTTGATTTACCAATATATGATGGAGAGTTGAATGCAGAGAAACTGGATAATTGGATTAGACAAATTGGTGTTTATTGCAGAGTGCAGAGCATTGATTCAAATAGTAGTAAGATTCAGCTGGCCAGCCTAAGCCTTGGAGGCACTGCCTTGGTATGGTGGGAAAGCATGCCACAAGCTGACATGAAGAAGCATGGTAATATTCTTTCTATCTGGAGTGAGTTTGTTTCTGCAATTAAAAAAAAATTCTATCCACTAGCCTATATGCAGCAAGCCATGATGAGTTGGCAAACTCTACGACAATTAAAAGGGAAAAGTGTACAAAGTTACAGTCAAGAATTTAGGAAAGGAGATTTGATTCTAGGAATTTCTTTAGACTCACCTGAAACTCTGCTGAAGTATATAGGTGGTCTACACAGCTACTTAAGGCACACAATTCTCATGTTTAATCCCACTAGCATAGATGAGGTATCTGTTCAAGCTACACATCTAGAGGCTAGAGGCAAGAATGTGAACCCAGAAGTTGGGGGATCATAAAAAACCACTGCAAGCAAGAATAAGGAGAAAAGAAAACAGAAATGGAAAGAGAGGAAGACAAATATTGTACAAACGACTAAATCTTCATGCACTCAGTGTAAAAAGGATGGGCATGATGATGAACACTGCTAGATTCTGCATCTGAAGCTGAAACCCAAGAAGTACGAGGGCAAGAAGAAAAAGACTGTTGCAACCCAGGAAATAATAAATTAAATTATAAAAATAGGATGAAAAAGAATAATAAAGACCATAATAATAAGGAAAACCTAACTGGAGAACATGTGACAAATCCCAACTCCATATCTGAAAACATAGAAACCAAGACAATCAACATAAAAGTAGTTAATATCTCTACCTATGAATTAAAAAAGGAAGAAACAAAGGTCTTGGAAAAAGGACTAAATTTCGCCCTAGACCCCAATAAAATCCCTAATGAAGAAATTATTTGCAACCTAGAAGATGGGATCAAGTCTCTAAGTGACAATGATAAAGAACTCATTAGACAGGAATGTGCAGTCATCTTGCGAAAAGCTAAACCTCCTAAAAGAAACCTGAATCCTGAGCAGCTGAAAGCCATAAGGAGTCTAAGAAATAATGAGGACATTGTCATTCTCAAGGCTGACAAGGGAGGCGCCACGGTTGTTATGAATCATGATGACTATGTAAACAAGATGAAAGACCACTTATACAATAGTGGGAACTACAAAAAACTGGAGACCAACCCCATCTCTAAAATTACTAGATTAGTAAAAAAGGCTATTAAGGAAACCAATCTAGATGATAAATTAAAAACGCGCCTCACCCCTGATAGTGAAATCACCCCTAGAATCTATGGAGCCCCTAAGGTGCATAAAAAAGATGTTCCCTTAAGACCTATGGTAAACACGATTGGTTCTCCCACTTATGAATTAGCAAAATATGTCGCTAGCATCTTAACCCCCCTAGTTGGCAAGACCAACTCTTACATTAAGGATTCCAATCAATTTGTCAAGTTCATTAAAGATACAAAATTAGACTCGGAAGACAAAATTGTCAGTTTTGACGTAGTCCAGCTCTTCACCAAGATCCCCCTAGAGGAAGCTATACAAGTAGTTAAAGAAGTGGCTGACCCCCAAACCGAAAAACTAGATGAAGTATGTTTGCGCTCTACCTTCTTCTCTTTCCAAGGGGAGATATTTGAACAAACTTCAGGTGTTGCCATGGGATCACCTCTTTCACTGATTGTAGCTAATCTCTACATGGAAAAATTTGAGAAAAAGGCACTTGATTCATACCCTTTAAAACCTAAGTACTGGGTTAGGTTTGTGGACGACACCAGCGTCAATTGGCCTCATGGTGATGATGAACTTAGAAACTTCTTGAACCATCTCAACAGCTTATCAAATGACATTAAGTTCACAATGGAGACGGAAGAGAATAATTTCATACCATTCCTGGAAATTCTCCTCATAAGAAAAGAGGATGGTTCCATAGGTCATAAGGTATTCCGGAAAAAGGCTCATACAGATAACTACCTCCATGCCGATTCACATCACCATCCAGCCCAAAAGATGGGTGTGTTACAAAACCTATTCACTAGAGCTTGGAGAACCTCAGATGATGACCATGCTGAAGAAGAGACACTTACCTAAAAAGAACTTTTACCAACCTAGGATACAATACCAAGAGCATCCTCAAAGCCATTCAAAAAGCCAAAACCGGAAACAATGCGAACAAATCTATTAACCCCATGACTTCTAATGCCTACCTCCCATACATCCAAGGTGTCACTGACAAGCTTGCCAAAGTTCTCAAAAAGAAAGATGTCAAAACTTCGTTCAAACCCTTATCAACCATCAAGCAGAGAATGAGATCAGTTAAGGACAACCAAGAGCAGCTGCAACAAAAAGATGTGTATATCATCAACTGATCTTGTGGAGAACAATATATAGGAGAAAATGGCAGGTCTGTAAAGATTAGGCTCAAGGAGCATAGTGCGGACATCCGTAAAGAAAGAACTCGCTCCTCAGCCTTAGCTGAGCATGCTGGTAAAACAAACCATCATATTTGCCTAGAAGACACTAAGGTTATTGCGAATGAAAAACACCATTTCAAACGTAAAGTTCGTGAAGCCATTGAGATCATTAAACACCCTCGAAACCTTAATAGAGATGGAGGCTTGGAAATCAGTAAAAACTGGAATCCTCTGCTCTCCCCCATAGATTAAACTCTCCCTACCTCTCCCCCCTTTTCCCCCCCATCTTCCCTGTCTATAAAAATCCTAACCCCTTCATCTAGTTGGTTCCTCAATGAGCTTTAATATTAAGCAGCTTAATTAAAATCCTCCCCCCGTAACCTAAAAACCCTTTCCTCCCTTTGAAACAACAATATAATCTCATATTTTAATAAAAATAAAAATAATTAATATAATATAATAATTAATTAATAAGCTAAATATAATACCATTAATACTAATATAATAAAACAATAAAGATACTTATAGACATAATCATTAAATATAATAACAAAATTCATATAAACTTAATAATAAATCAACATCATCATGAAAACAAACTAACACAATCAAAAAAATCATGGAAATAATTTAATAAATACTAATAAAATTCAAATAAATTATAACAACTATGATACTTATATAGATAATTGGTAATACACCATCCTTTAAATAATGCATATAGGAATGATTTCTAGAATAAAGATAATATGTAATAAACTAATAAAAATTAAAAATATCATATCTAAGAATAATCAATTAAATTAATAAACAAAATAAAGCATAAAATAAATAATAATTTAACAGATAACAATCATAATAAACTTAAAATTTCAAACTAATCAATATATTTAACACAAATTCTAATAATAATGCATTATGAAATATAATACAATATAAACTTAAATTAATAAAAATTAATGAATACAATTATACAGCTATATAAATGGAATAATACACACAATGAATAAAAAACATATAAAATACAATTATACAGAAAAATTTAAAATGATTTCAATATAATACAGATTAATAAAAATGATATAAGGGATAAATTATACAACAATATATAAACTAATATAAGAATAAACAAGAATAGCTTAAATTAATTAATAAATATAATAACATAAAAGACATCAGTAATAAATAAATAAAGTAAATTAAGATAAAATAAAATGTCGGCTTACACACATTGCCCTCCTTGACATTATTTATTTCTCGCTTTCCTCCTCTCTGTACATAAAAAAAGTCCTGATGATGAGTCTTGGTATAGACTCGAAACGTTGACAGAAGAATGAAGAACACTGTGGATCATCCAAATCCAATTTCTCAAAAACCACTCCACAAAAACCTACAAACTAAGAGTATTATTACAATATATTATATCAACTTTATTTTAATATTATCAATTATTTTAAACCTAAAATAAATAATACATCAAATAAAATCTTAATTTTTTACCATTTAGTAGTTAAAACCTAAACCTTGATGTAAGAAAACCCTCATAATTATTTTCACTTCTTCAACAACGAACTGCATAAGGGAGCCACCAAATAACCACATTTAACCACTTAAAACCCTGATGCAGGGAAAACCGCTAATGGTAGCATTTCTCTGCATTTCTTCAACAATGAAACCTCTAAAGGCAGCCAACAAAGAACCGCATTTAATCATAACCATATTTAATGATTTTTATTGCCTTTATCCATGACCATGCCTAACCACTAACCTTTGTAGAGGAAGATGTGAATCAAAGACGTTTGATAGGGCAAAGTTGGAATAAAAAAGGTTGAATACAACTACTGAAAAACACAGAAGAGTCAAAGAGACAGAAAATGGAAGAAAATTTTTGAAATAGAGTAAGAATAATCCAAAAGTTAAATACAACTACGGAAAAACGCAGAAGAGTCAAAGAGACAAAAGATGGAAGCAAATTGTTGAAATAAAGTAAGAATAAAGCTTAGAACTTGCGAGTTGCTCAAGTACTTTTATTTGGGCATTTCAAGCATGGTAGCACAAACAACTGCTCATAATGTAATTACCTATCAAAAAATAACACTTATATATAACCTTAAGAGGAAATGTTACGAAATCTTAGAATTTTTAATATTAAAAGATATCTCATTTAATTTTTTATATAAATTATATATGTTATTTAAAATATAATTAATTTAGAAAATTTCTCAACATGAGAATTTATATATATATTTAATATTTAAATTATAATTATTTATTTTTTCAAATATAAATTTATCAAACATATTAAAATTTATATGTTTATAAATTGTACTTATTTGTATTGAAATCTAAATCTCTATGAATTGTGTTTCTTTAGCAAGTTGTTTTTCCGAGATTTAAGTGTGTATTGATTTTTGAAAGGACAAAATGAAGAAATTAAATTTAAGAGAAAAGAAGTTGCAATAGTGAAATTCAACAACCCTCATTAAATCTAGAAGTAAGCTTCAACATTAATTATTACATATCAAGAATATTGTCAATCAATTCAACAACCCATGTCAAATCCATAAGCAAGCTTCAACATTACTTATTTCTTATCAAGAATATAGTCAATGAAGTAAGCACATACCATTATCAACTAAGTTATTAGTTATGGAATATGATTACAAAGGAACAAGCTCTAGTTCTTCGTTTATTGCTAGCTACATTGTACACATCTTGATATTTGTAGTCTTGAGCTCTAGTGATGGCAAAAAGCAAGCTTCTTGGATGAGTGGTGAAGGTTTTTTTTTTTTATTAAGTGATAAGTGGTTAGTGAGTTTATTGGAGTACTAATTATACTTATTCTCTTATCCAAATAAGTTGGTGTAATTCCTTGCTTCTAGTCATGTCCAGGTTGATGTAATTCCCTATTTCCAATTGTGGGTGATTTGCAAGCCAATTATATTTCAAAACTTATTTTATGTGCAACATCAAAAATAAAATTATTCTAAAAGCTTAGGCTCTTAGGCTAGCACATTATTTAAAATGAAACAAATCCATGGGATGGATTAGAAAGGAGAGATAATTTCTAGAAAATCATCCTCTCTTAAGTTAAAAAAATGGCACAATTGTTAAAAAAAAGAAAAATAAGAGTGACACAAAACCTTACCAATAGCACAATATGAAATCATTCAATTGTTGTTACAAAATCCCAAAATTTACGAGAATTATTTCATTGTTGTCACCATAATCATTCCATTGGTATCATTGGATCTTACCTAAAGTTCCACCACTTAGCAGAAGTTCCACCACTCTTAGTCCCAAGCAGAAGCTCTTCCCAAACCCTCGCCATAAATGCCAAAGTTACCCAGGCTAAAAACCCTAATATTCTCCACCCAAATCTTACTCGAAGAAGCCAAACATCTAAAGGAAGAATTGAAGAATTGAAGTTGAAATAAATTAGTGAATTAAGGGCTTTGTTGATGGGGCATAAATGGGGTATCATATTTTTTGGATTTTTTTATTCCAAGAGTGGAGGAGAATGAGAATGAGAAGGAGAAGGAGAGGGCATTTTGGTAGTCCACATTCATAACAGCTAAGCCACTTGTCATAGGGAAGTGGGGAATATGAATGAACATCTAGGCATTTGATAAATGGGCAAGCATTTTATAACGTCATTTGCAAAATCAAGTTTTGAAGATATGCACTTTTTATAGTTTTTTTTTTAAATGTAGTGGAATCTAATTTTCATCATTATACATGTATAGTCAATTATAAAAGACACAATCGGTTTTTTAATTATAAGTACATTTAGATACCCAAAAAAACTATTTTTCGAAAGTACAAGGATTTTAAGAGGTATCTTTCATTCCCAATGGTATAATTAGGTTGACTAGTATGTTAAATCACTCCTTTAAGCTACGACAATTTTGGAGCTATGGAATTGGAATTGAGGTGTTTGTGGACTAAGAATCACCATACAAATAGTAATAACAATAACAGCATCTCAATACTATTAAGTATTTACGTTAAAATGCTTATTAGGATCATAAAGGGATACAATGAACGACTGAAGCTGAAGCCATTGTCAACATGACGGATGGCTTTTTCAGCGAAAAAATGAAAACCGTTTTAAAGCATAGGTACGGGGAGCAGGTGGCTAGAAATGGTGATCTTTTACTTCCTTTTTGGCTGCCTTCTTTTTGTGATGCTCGTGGAAGGCATAGCCCCCAGCTCCCACTGCAGCTGTTGCTGCAATCTCCTCCTCAATCTTGTGCCTGTGCGCGTTCTCTGGATCCTACTTTGCTTTATGTTTTTCGTACTGCATACCCAGTGAGAGAATTAGTAATCCTATAATTGTATACGTAAACTCTATAAAGCTGATTTAGTTTATCAACTTACTAAAAATTACAGAATAAGAGATATATATATATAGTACCAGTGCAAACGTTCCAGCAGCGACTGCTCCCAGTTCACCTAAATGCTCCATTCGCTTATCGTGCTTCTCCTCCTTCATCGCTTTCTCGTACGGCGTGGCCTCCGAGTCGGCGTTCTCGTTCTTGTGGTGGTGGAAGTGATTGTGTTTATTCTCAGACATCCTTTCCGAAATTGATTTCAATTACAACGGTATGAAAGGAAATTCAAAAACCACTTATATATAGAGGTTTGAATAATTAGATCCCGATGCAATGTAAGGAAATGCAGACAATGACTTTTACCCGCTTAGAATACTCAAATTGCTGAGCAGATTAGATTACATGAATGGTAGGGAATTAGTCCGGTATATATATAGCCAGGGTTGAATATTAAACACGCTATACCGTGTGAAAACAGAGTTCACGCGTGCGCGGTTTCCAAATGGCCGGTGCGCCTGCATGGTCTCTCCCTATCCAATAGATAAGACCGACGAGGAAGGTGTGTTTGATCGGAGGTGCGCTAGTTGGACATTGTCAACCGAATGGACAACGCGTTGGTGCAGTTTCCAGAGTGGCTGCGGCGACCACATAGCCTGTGCGTATCAGAAAGTGAATGGTGACGAGGAAGGTACGTTTAATTGGATGGAGCAATGTGACATTGTGAAGTAACGAATATTAATAATTAATAAATTTAAATCGCGCTTTAGAAATGAGCATGGATGAATAAAGTATGCACATTCCAATATGCAAGTAGTTTATTACCTCCTTCAAAAGGTGTTTAAGAAATTTATGTTACACCTTTTAATTAAAAAAAAATGTTCATATTTGAAATAGTAAAAGATAACGTGTAAATTATGGTAATAA
>APFE031078932.1:0-11162 GCA_000404065.3 Pinus taeda | reverse complement strand
TGGTCGACTCACCCTGTTTGGAATACAAAGCTTTTTCTAGTTCCTTCTCTGTTTCTTTCAACTGCTCATTCAACTTAAGGATCAAGTCCATAAGTTCTTCCTCGTTTTTCTTCTCAATTACTTTTGCAATTTGTGGATGTATGAGGGAAGGGAGTTTGAGTTGTTTCTTGAGTGCAACAATGTCATCATTATTTTTCTTTATCAAACTTTTAGCTACTTTAACATCTTTGGGATCATGTCCCAACTCAATCACCAAATCTTCTAGTGATTTTATCGTTGGGTCCTTAGCCTGAGAAGAGGCTTTTTCCAACTGTAACTGTGTTGTAGTTGTTGCACTAAAAATTGTCACCTTGACATTCTGCAATCTGTGTGAGTTCATTACCACTCATACTTTCCCCCTCTGCAATTCTGAAGCATCAGTTCCTCATATCAAGCCTTGAAAGTAAAAGAAAATCCCTCAAAGTCTTTAAAACTTTGGTTCTGCACTTTCTTTTTGTCTTACATGCGGTCCCACACCTAATGGTCATGTCTCCTATGCACTTGATTGCTCTTTCTCTGTGTTAAAGGTGCGGACCCCTGTAAAAGTTAAAAGGCGCGAGTATATTCTAAAAAAATCACTTTCAGTCATTTCTAGAAGCTCCTAGAAGGAATCTTGAGGTGGCAAGTTCACTCCCTTAAGGTTCGTGCATCCCATACCTTAAGGAGCTAACCCCTTGATGTGAGGAGCTTATCCCTTTGAAGGAGGATTCTATCCCTTCATAGGTGGACCTATAACCTCCTCCCCTGCACTATAAAAAGAAGCATTGGGCTGGTTAATTGGGAGGTTAGAAGATGAATATTTTTGAGGGGAAATGCTGTTGGAACTTAGTCTTCTTAATTGAGTTTTTATGAGGAGAGATTACATACCTATACGATCTCATTTGGAAGAGTGCAAGGCTTGTCAAAGTAAAGGAAATTCCTATTTGAGACCCTAGGAAGAGCTTGTTCAACATCAATGCTAAAAAGGTTGTAAGGTTCTTCTACTTCAAAGTTAATACAAATAAGTTTGTTTTTCTCAATAAGCTGTTGATTCATGGTTTACTTTATGGATTCCTTGATCACCATAATAGACACGATTTATGATATTTGCTATGCAGGTGCTATTTAATGTTTTCTTGTTTGTGATTGCAGGTTCTCAAAGGTAACTCTTTCGAACGATTGAAGGATGACTACTACAAACAAGCATTGGATCTAGGGTATGGTATTAACACCTTTATAGTATTTATTTATAAATCGCATATGTCTAGAGAAAGATAGATTTTTTTGTCTGTTTGTTGCTAGATTACATTCTGATACTAGGGAGATCGGTCTTGTCCGCAATATCGATTTATCCGACCAACAAATTGGTGACTCTGCTAGGGATCTGAATTCGGTTTTTGGTTTTCCTTTGTTTTGACTTGAGAAAATTGTTTTTGTTTTTGGTTTTTGATTGATGTATGTTGGCTTGGGTATTTTTTAGAATCTAGATTATTTTTTGTTTTTTTTTTTTTGAAGTTTTCAGGGGATCGCATTTTCTCTTTAAAAACAGTGCGGGCATCTCTGCACTTTTCCTTTAGTAAACAGAGCGAGACCGCACTTGTTTCTTCTGGAAGCCTGCGAACCCTGTAATTTTTTTTGAACAACCTAAAATATCTTCTTCCAGTTAAGTTTAGGTTTCATTTAATATTTTTAGTTTCTACCCAAATCTATATTTTTCCTGTCAAAAATCTCTTGTGAGTGAGTTCCGATGGTATTTTTGTTTTAGATGATTTTCTAGAAGTTTTGCATGCCTGGAGTAGTTTGCACTTGGTCTCTGTAGTGACTCAAAGATCAGAAGCTTGAGAAACCTTATATCACCTTGGTGTCCTTTCATCTTCTTGATGAGTCTGACTTGGTTGTGAAATCTATCCTTTCTGAGAAATAGATTTAGTTTTCTCCTTGCAAATCTTTGAACAAACTTTGTTATAAGTTTTTAATTTCATTTTTACAAAAGAAAACATATCTCAATGTTTTTGATTGGTTTGTTATTCTGAACAAATGAATCCTTAGTTTACTGAACAACTAAGTAAAACGTCCTAAAAAAGAATTGAAACTTATTATTCAATTAGTTTTTTAAAAGTTTTTAGATCTCAAAATTAGTTTTTGTAGTCTTGAGTGTTTTTCTAGAACTTGTAGATCTCTTTTGAAGAAAATTGGTTTTTGTAGCTTTGAGTTTTGAAAAAGGAAAGAGATTTATTGTGAGCATTAATTATTAGTCTCGTTTTGAGTTCTTATTGAAAAAGACAAAAAGATTTTCTTCCCATTTTCATGTTGAAAGAAAGAATTGTTTCTTAAAGAATTGCATTTTCGAACTCTTTCTTTTAGTTAGAATTTCATTGAAAGAAAAACGAATTGCTTATCATTTTAGGTGCATTTTTTAGTGTTTTTGGAGTCGAGTCTTCACACCATCAAAGTTTCATTTCCATACCTATTGACTTAAAGAACAACCCATAAAAGCAACACTTAATTAAAATTGATATAGTAATCTTTTCTATTTCTAGGGCTCTTATCACCAATATAGCTTAGGCTAGTATCTTGGAGTAGGGAGTAATTAACTCTCCAAGATAGTTAAAACAAACAAGTAGATACATCTTGCAGTAGGAAATAAATCCAATTGTAATTGATACATTCTGGGAAGCTCTCTTAAAGGAGTCAATCATGAGATCATGTCCGAACCTTTGAGAAAATCAATTCTGTTTCATTGGAAAAGATAGAAGATTCGCGCATATTATAAACGTTAAACCTTAGATTAACCATTGTCGAGGAGCCTGGGGTCACTTGTTGGTAAACCTCGGATTGACCATGTTGAGGAGAATTCAAGGGGATTGAGCTTTGTTACTCTACCCTTGCATGTAGATTGGATCGTAGACTATTCCCCTAGTTGTATTTGTTGCTATTGGTAACCTTAGTGTCCATAAACTTAAGATTATTTCCTAAGGTGACGGTGAAGGAAGGATCTCATTGTACCTAGTGCAGATGTTGACTAGATTCACTTGGAATCTCTAGGGGGTTCTCTTCACTCAAGATGGTTTTGTGAAGAAACTTGTGCCAGTCTGTTTCATTAAGCAGGTTGTCGGGGTAACTGTTCCAACCGCCTTTTTGTATTAAACTTCTACTACATTGGTTTTCATCACCAACTAGTGTTTTTAGTACGGGAAGTTACTATTTGTGTGTGGTTTGAACTCTTAGATTTTTTTAGGTGTGTGATTCAGTTGTTTTTTTCTTTAGAGACTTTAGGTGGTTTTATTGAAATTTTCTTTGTTTGCGTGTGATTAATTAAATATTTAATTGTGGTTGAATTATCGAGACAATCTCGTAGACTTCAGGGGAAACCTCCTGAGTATACACCAAGCCAGCTTGAAGGGCTATGAGCTCTTGCATCACCTAGTGACAGTAGATTTAGATCACCAGAAGCTGGAGAGTCATCTTTAATTGTTCATCTTGATTATCAAATACAAACAATAGAGTATATTCAAGAGCCAATTTCATTTTCCGAAGTTACTGGTAGTACTTCTCCTTCCAGTGAATTAGATAAAGAACCTGAAATTTCTGAGCCTGACACTGAACCTGCTGCTACTCCAACTTCAAGATTTTCTTCTCCAACTTCTAGTTGTCCTGGTTCACCGAGGGTAGGAAATATCATTACTCAAAATCTTCCTTCTGGCCTCATTTCTATTGAAGAACTTATTAGTCCAGACAAAGATATAACTTTTCTCGAAAACCAAAAGACTTTAAATATTAGGGAGCGTGAATCAATATTCTATAGTCCTTTTAGGAGTGACGCTTGGTATGTATCATTGACAAATTTTTTAGAAAACTCGGGTCTTAGTTTTTCACCACCTTGAATTCCTTTTCAGCCTACACCAAGAGGTTATTATCTTTCATTGATCATGTCAAGACAATCATTTATGTTTTCCCAATCACCTTAAACAATTTTATATGGCGATCCTTCTGTTCCTTCGGGCTACCAGTCACTCACTGGTACTTTTTCAGGAGCATCTCCTCGACCGACTGAACATGAGTTATCAACTGGTAGTAATGGAATTCAAGTGTTGAATGCAGAACAAATCCTTATGATATCTGGTAGTGTTTTAAATCCTCAAACTCAAGGTAGTCAGTTACCGCCTGGGTGGAAACCTCAAGGTAGTTAGTTACCGCCTGGGGGGCAACCCCAGGGTAGTCAGTTACCACCTGGGGGGAAACCTCAAGGTAGTTAGTTACCGCTTGGGGGGCAGCGTTAAGGACAATACATACCTTTGGGATAGTACATACCTCAAGGTCAACCCCAGACTCAGTACATACCTCAAGGTCAACCCCATTTTCAGTACATACCTCAAGGTCAACCCCAGTTTCAGTACGTGCCTCAGGGTTATCAACCTCAAGGTCAGTACCCAACTCAAGGTTTCCAACTGCCTTCTGGTCAATCATTTTTACAAGGAGCTAGAAATTTACCGCTTAATTATCAGCCGAATGTTCAACTAGGTTATGGTCCTCAATACGCACTACCTTTTATGGGTCCATACTCCGAAATAAATATGGCGTGGGATTTGCCTCAAACTCAACAAAATACGCAACCTAATTTGCAGTTACCTAATCAACCTAGACAACCTTTGGTTTTTGGTCCAACCTAACAACCTGTCCAACCTACTGTTCAAACCCCTGCACCTAGTTTAGTTCAGCAGCCTGGGCCTAGCTCACCTCAGCCTCCGCCTCAAACTGCTGCAACTACTACAACTTCTGTTCAACCTACCACACCTATTTCTGGAGTATCTGTAGCTCCGGTTTCTACTATCCCTGCAACAGTGCAAACTCCTCAAGTCTCTATGTCACAGTCAGGAACTACAGTTCAGACTTTGGTTTAGATGCC
Source organism: Pinus taeda (assembly GCA_000404065.3). NCBI lineage: Eukaryota > Viridiplantae > Streptophyta > Pinopsida > Pinales > Pinaceae > Pinus > Pinus taeda. The sequence goes on along the minus strand of APFE031078932.1, from coordinate 6,238 downwards.
TGCAGGACAAGCTGGTCCAAGTACGATTGTCACAAGTCAAACGCAATTCACCTATCAACCTTACCAGGGAAATTATCAATTCGGTACTTTTAGAGCCTAGATTTGCCTCAGGCTGGAAAGGCAAGGTTATAGGTCCACATCAAACCACGCTCAGCCTCGTAGCTAGCCCTACGAGGATAGGAGAGGGCTCTCCCCGGGTCAATCTCAGCAAAGGATAATCAGATGGGGCTTGAGGTGACAAATTTAACAACTAATATTAGGCTAGGTATGAAGTGCAAGGTTTTAATTTGAGTTTTTGAGGGATTTTTGAGTCGGAAAATGGGAGAGGCAAATTTGGGTCCGGGGATGAGACACAGTTTTTGCAGAGTTCTGATTGGGGCAAGGAAGGAAATTTTTTTGATGCTTTAGAATGAATAAATGGATGGATTAGACCGGTGAGGAGCCAAGGAGGGAAAGAGGGTATCAAGAGTCCTCCTCAAACAGATGAAAACATTGAAAATTAAACAAACCTCAAAGCAGAGCACAACATCCCCGTGAATTCTACTTTAATCACTCAATTGTTTAATTTTAGAAGCAAGGAGAAGGGAAAATGATACACATAAACATCAATGAACTTAAAAGTACATAGAGAAATTCACCATAAAAACATAGAGCCACATGAATCCCAACAAGTGCTGCAAAACCCTGGTCCTTCCTTTGCCAAAAATGCAGAGATAGAATGTACAATAGAGTGCTAAGCAATCCCAAATGTCCAACCCTGAAAATGACTCTGAAGATACATGATATAGACCATCCTAACCCACTCCCATGCCTCTAGGGGTTGAGCTCATCATTTTAGGATCCATTTCAACCAATTCTAAACAAAGCACTAAAATCTAGGCAATCAAACAACTTGCCTCAATAAGGTAGGAAACTGATTCATTCATTAAATTTTCACTTTTTAATGAATGAATCCTCTAGAAAAAGTAAAAATATGCCAATATTACATCATTATCCTTAAATTACATCAAGATAGGTCAAAAATTACATCACAAAGCAAAACTAGTCAAACTGGCCAAATTTCTGAGCTGGAAGGTGAAAAATTGGGCAAAAATCCTCTATGTGCTGCGCCAAATCCTCTATATGTCGCGCCAATTTGGAGCTAATTTTGAGGCACTTCCCAAAGTAAAAATTGAGCTCAAGATAGCTTGTGGGAATGCTCTGTCTGTCTACTTTCCAACCCAAGTGGAATTTTTCAATTTGGTGTCCATTTTCCCCTTCAACACTTCATTCTCCCAAGACTGCTTCCTGTGTGTCAAAATAGCGGTAGTGAGGTCATTTTTTGAGTGTTTTTGACCTCTTGAGGACTCAAAACTTGCCCAAATTTCTTGGCCATGCACCAACAGTCATGATTTTTCATGCCAAATCCAAAAATATAAAGTTTTTACAATTTGGAGCCCTCTAGCAAAAGCACGCGCCACGTGGCGCGACACATAGGGAGGCAAAACCCTGTTTTTTAGTGCAAAAATTTTCTCAAAATGAAAAATTTGCTCCATATTTCTTGAAATTTGGGCTGGACCTTCTTTATCAAAAGATATGATGGGCCAAAGAGGCTTCGACCAATATCTAAAGATGATCAAGCTCCCTTTTGCCTCTTTGATGCCTTCCTCAATTTTGCCTTTAAACTCCTTATTCACGCCTTGCAAACCTTGTTCCTTGCCATATAATGAACAACCATGCGTCCCAACAAGTTTGTCTCCTTTTTGGCCTTCTCCAACAATATCTCTAAGCGGACATTGGATCTTTCAAACCATGACTCCCCATCGGCATTGATCTCTTGCTTAAATGAAATGAGCTCCACTCTCCTCCTTTGGGCAGCTTAGCGATTTTTCTTTATGTTTTTGAGCTTCCATGAGGTCTTGTTTATCGGTAAGTTGCTTGTTTTCTTGTTCAAGGTCTTAGTCTCTTTGACCTCATATCACTCATCTCACTTTGTAGAGTGCCTGGAAAACGTTTCTGCCCTGTTCGATTCAAGGACCTTGACTAATATATCACTTGATTTGAGGGTTGATAATTAATCTGCTTTGGAATACCTTGATCATAAATTTGCTGGCCCAAGTGATTTATATTTTGAGAATGGCAATTCAATATCTGAGGCAAAATTTGATTAGAGGCAGAAGACTGTACCTGGCCTAAAGGCTGTCCTTGAAAGATGAGTGTGCCTGTTGTGTGAATTGAGTAAGAAATTGGTTATTACTCTGTGACTGCCCCTGACTAGCTGACTCTACATATGAACCAGATGGAGATTGCATTTGATTTCCTGATTGTGTTTGCATCAAGTTTTGATTCCGTTCCTCAAACTGATTTCTTAGTCGTACATGCAACTGATTTGTGGTTGAAGGTGCCTTTGTCAACAATAGATCATTTCCTTGAAGAATAGAGGATGGTGTTTGATTAAAATTGATTTCATTTCCTCATAGGAAAAGACAACCTTGATGTCATTTTTGGATATGGGTAATAAGGGGTTTAAGGAATAGTATTTAGGCTCCTTGGGACAACCATTAGGGTTTAGGAATGTGTAGCTAGGGTTTGGGATAGTGGGAGTTAGGAATATGGGGATGAAACTAGAAAATGAATGTGGGAAACAAAGAGTGTGGGAGTGATGGAATGGAAGGGTTTAGGGATAGGGATAATAGGACTTGGGAGTGACCGTAGTGATGAATGAGATAATAGTGAGGAGAAGGGAAAAACAAGGTGATGGGAATAGAACACCAAAACAAGTTTAAAACTCCAACTTAAAACACTAAGGGAGAATTTCTCAACAAGATAATAAGGTTTAAGTTTTTTCATTCAAACTCTTATAATCAAATTCATATTTAATACCAAACATAGTTAATGACAATTACAAAGTCTCACAAACCAACATGGAGCAAAGGAGAACAAATCGATTTGAATTTGAGAGAGAAGGAAAGAAATTTTATGCTTTCAGCCTTGTGCAACACACAGCATGCCCAATGCGCCACGCCTCCCAAGTGTGTCGCGCCTGTGTTATTTTACACTAGAAATCAGAGCCCAATGCGCCGTGCTAGTTATGTGCGCCGCGCCACCTTCCCAGTGCGTAGCACTTTTTCCAGAAGACTTTTGGAGGCCTTCCCAGTGTCTAAATTGGGCGTGGGATAGCTCTTTGGAAAGGTATTTTAGTCTAATTTAAAACCCAACTAGAATTTTGTTAATTTGGATTTCAGTTTCCCTGTCAAAAATCAAATCTCCCAAGACCGGTCAAAATGTGCCAAATGAGGCTGCCTCAAGGTAGAGCGTTGTTTCTGTCAACCTTTGAAGGTGCTCCTCAATTCCAAATGGAGCTCATGATAGCTCATTGGAAAGATATTTGTGTCTAGGTATCATTTAAGTCATCAAGAAAGTCATTTGGCCAACCACAATAGGAGAAAAATTGATTTTCCCAAGGTCACTTTAGAGGTGCATTCGATTCTCCTGAGGTAACAATATTTTTGACATTTCTCTAAAACCATGACACCTGTGTAAAAAGTGAAGGAGGGTTTTCTTCCTTGGCCTATTGTGGAAAAAATAATCTCTCATGTTTTCCAAATTCATCTTTTATTGCTCAAAAATATCATTTGAGTGAAACCTATCTCGATGTGTGGAACAAGGGATTTGTCGAAATGAATCGAAATGAAGGGGATAAGGGGCTTCTAAATTCTTGAGAAAATTTTGGGAGGTGGGGAGGGATGTTAGGAAGCAAGGGAAAGTGGAATTTCAGAGATTGAGTGAGGGGAAGGGATCCAAAAGGGCAAAATACAATCCTAGCCTGGAAAATTGCCAAGTTGTTGCAAGAAACTAGGGTTTGTGTGAAAATGAGGAATTTGGGGGATTTTAGTGATGGGAAGTGTTTAATAAGGTACATTATGGATAGGGGAAGGTATATGAACATTAGGATACAAGTTTTGTTGATTATTTGACCATCCAAAAGAAATTATTTTCAAAACCCTAGGAGAGGGAAATGAACCTTACTTAGGCACAATTGAAGCATGAACAAGGTGTAAAATGACCCAGTGGAACTTGACATGATGATGAAAACCCTTTGGATGATGGTACACATAGCTGAATGGTGACATGGACCGACACTTGGGAAACTTTGACAGGAGTAAAAGCAAACGCTAGACCTAATGTCTAGTGACCAAATTTTGCTTGAAGACTCACTAAAATGACAAAATTTGACCTTGACACCTTGAAATCACTTTGTAAGAGCATGTTTGATCACTGGAGAAAGGCTGCAAAGACTGACACTAACATTGGCTCCAATGGGGATGGTAGCTCCCTGGAGGTGCCAAGAATGACAGATCTTTGGGAGAGCAGACAATGCCTTCGTCCATTGGGCAATGGAGTCAATAACTTCAATGACAAATCAAAATTGAACCCTTGACTCAAAGACTCATAGTTGAACTGACTAATCCAAAGCTGAAACAAGACTCTCAAAAGATGAAACTGGACACTCAACTGAAATTATCTTCAAACTAACTGAAACAAAAATGACTCAAGACTGACTTAACTGAAACAAGTCCTTACAAAGCTTTTAAATGGTAGCAGACCATTGAGATTTGAGGGCTTCAAATCATGACGACGACTAACTGGCTAATATTCAGACTCTGTCTATAGTTTCAAAACGAAGAATACTAAGAAACAATCAAATTACTTCCACAACGGAGTCACCACTATGTTAGAGCCTAGATTTGCCTCGGGTTGGAAAGACAAGGTTCTAGGTCCACATCAAACCACGCTCAGCCTCGTAGCTAGCCCTACGAGGAGAGGAGGGGCTCTCTCCGGGTCAATCTCAGCAAAGGATAATTGGATGGGGCTTGAGATGAAAAATTTAACAACTAATCTTAGGCTAGGTATGAAGTGCAAGGTTTTAATTTGAGTATTTGAGGGATTTTTCTGTCAGAAAATGGGAGAGGCAAATTTGGGTCCGGGGATGAGACACAGTTTTTGTAGAGTTCTGATTGGGGCAAGGAAGGTAATTGTTTTGATGCTTTAGAATGAATAAATGGATGGATTAGACCGGTGAGGAGCCAAGGAGGGTAAGAAGGTCTCAAGAGTCCTCCTCAAACAGATGAAAACATTGAAAATTAAACAAACCTCAAAGCAGAGCACAACAGTCCCGTGAATTCTACTTTAATCACTCAATTGTTTAATTTTAGAAGCAAGGAGAAGGGAAAATGATACACATAAACATCAATGAACTTACAATTACATAGAGAAACACACCATCAAAACAAAGAGCCACATGAATCCCAAAAAGTGCTGTAAAACCCTGGTCTTTCCTTTGCCAAAAATGCAGAGATAGAATGTACAATAGAGTGCTAAGCAATCCCAAGTGTCAAACCCTTAAACTGTTAGGGTCCCACCCTAACCCCCTTATTCATGTCATGGGATCACATCATAGTCAAGAGTCAATAAAGCCCATATTAATATTTGTAAGTGGTTAACCCGCAATTAATGAAGGGACCACAGTTAGTTACAAATGGGTAAATGGGCGGTAGTATTAGATAGATGGTATTAATAAAACCCATGGTATTGACCCGTGGTATTGCATGTATGAGTCATATATAAAGGATAGAGACTCCCTGCCAGGAGTATCGTGTCTTGTTTTGTAATTGAGCTCTGCTCTATTGGAGGTTGCCCCCTCGAAGAGGCCTGTGAACATTTCTCTCTGAGTAATAAAATCATTGTTATTCTTTGATCTGGGTATATTTACTTCGCATATTCTGTGTTCTGGGTATTTTTCTCGCATATTCTCTGTTCGGTATTGCTTTGCAGGTTAAGAAGCATAACAAGTGGTATCAGAGCAATTTCCAGGGCTCGGTGGGATCTCCAAATTTTAGCGAATTTTTTTTTTGGCTAGAGACGTGTTCCAGCGTCTTTAAACCACGGGATCTGTCGTTGAGCGCATAAACCTGTGGATTTGGGGAGGCATGCACGCAGGAAATACAAGAGGTGGTCACGTCTGTTGGACTCCCTTGTAACCTCTGTGGGTACCCCTTCGAGTAGTAGCGCATTAGACAGAACCGCGCACGGACTGTCTTCCACGTACCCTCTGGGTATATAGGAAGCCCCATAGCTACATTGAAGCCTCGCCATAGATAAACTTTCGGCCGTCTTGTGGCTACAGTACACCAAGAACAGCACTCGGAGAGATTACTCGCCCGTACGATAGGGTAGTCGGGTTGTACGGCTAAGGGTA
>APFE031078929.1:183949-213895 GCA_000404065.3 Pinus taeda | reverse complement strand
TTTCAGCCAGTTGAAATTGTAGAGTATCAATAATCATATTTTTCTCTTCTAAACAAATTTTGAGTTTAGAAATCTCTTAATAAAGACCTTCTTCATCTATAGCATCCATGAAATCATCATCTTCAAAAGCCATTAAAAGTCTATAATTATTACCTTGTTCATCTTCATTACTATTTGAAAATCCATCACTGTCTTCATGACTGTAATAGCTATTCTTATTTGCATTTTGTTTCTTGTTCCATCTAACAGGTTCCTTACCTTTATGAGGACACTTGGCAGCATAGTGACCGACCCTTCCACAAGCAAAACATTTGAAAGGTAACTTACCTCTGAATCTTCCAGCACCTTATTGAAGGTTCTTGACAAAATTTGATTCTTCCTCTTCTTCTGACATATGTCATGAGTCATAAGAATCTCCTTTTCTTGAGGCCTTGAATGCAATTTCTTTTCTGTCTAATGGTCCCCCTTTCCTCATTTCATAAGCGGTTAGAATTCCGTGTAATTGTGACATGGTAATTTTCTGTAGATTCTCCTTTTCTTCTATTGCAGAAGCTTTTGGTCCAAACTTAGAAGACAAATATCTCAGAACCTTTTCGACCACAACAACCTCTTTTTTTTCTTCACCCAATTTTTTCATACAATTAACAATCTCATCTATGTGTGGGAAATAGTTAGCCACACTTTCATCATTGTACATTCTGATATTTTCATATTCAATTCTGAGGGTTTGAAGTTTTGCTCTTTTTACCTGTTCATCTCCTTGATAGCTCAAAACAATCTTGTCCCATATTTCTTTTGCGGTTTTATACTGCATAACCTTGACGAATTCTGATTGAGATAGACATCCTAATAGAGTATTGACAACCTTTGCATTAGTTTCAAACTGCTTCTTCTTAGCTAGATTTGTAGGAGTTCCTGATGGAAAAGTGTACCCTATATCTATGATATCCCAGAATTGTATACGAAGAGATTGAAGATAGGCTTTAACTCTTACCTTCCAATAGACGAATTTGGTCCCATCAAAAATCGGTGGCCTGATTGATGCTTCTCTTTCGTAGTTGCTCATGATGATAGATATTCCTTCAAGCGATCAGGCTTCTTCTGAAGGACCCGCTCCGATACCAATTGTTGGAAATAATACTGAGAGGGGGGGGTGAATTAGTATTATCTGGTCAATTATTTTCTTTTTCAAACCCAGAACATATATGCTACTTCAGTTAGAGAAAACTGTGTATATATGCAACTACAGATAAGAAAACCCGCATATACCATACAGACTTATAATTTAAAATATTCTAAAGATGTTGAACATTAATCTGTGCATCAGGATCATATAAGCAGTAAACAGGAACAGAAAAATAAAGTACAAGACAATCACACACAAGAACACAAGATATAAGGTGGAAACCCAATGTGGGTGAAAACCACCTGCTGCAATATCTCTCTATATTTTCAATTAGAAACTTCTTTTTATAATGATTATATACTGTTGCATTTCTTTACCAGTACATAGGCTACTACCTACAGAGAGCTACAACCCTCTCTCATTTTCCAGCTTCTCCTAGAAGGGAGCTACAACCCCCTTAGTTCTTGTACTAGTTGAGATACTAGCACGTAGGCTGCTACCTGCAGACGACTACAACCTTCTCTTCCTTCCAGGGACCACATTTCATAAATTTTCAGATTGGATCCACAAATAACATCAATCAAACATCAAGAATTTATGCATCAACAAATCACCTTTTCACCAATCAAAACTGAATCAAAATAAACACTTCTCTGGCGACTGTACCCAGATCATAATAACAGTAATCACACCCCAATTCTGAACCCAGAACACTGTAGCAATAAACAGAAGCAGTTAGAACATAAATCAAGAGATGTACACTACTTCACTATTCAGAAACCTATGTACAGATATATAAATTCATTCTTTCAAACATTCATATATTAGTTAACCCGGATTATCAGATTTATAGATCAAGCGTGCGCCACATATCACAGATCAAAATCATATACAGATACCAGTATTCGAGCCTTAAGATTTTGACCCATCAATAGAGCTTATCCTTCTCCTTACGCTCAGGTTCCTTCTTCATTCAGATCCAGATCTGCACCATAACCCAATCACAGTATTCCAAATCTAGCACTTTATCATATATTCAATAATTCAGAAGATGCCTTGCCAAATGATCTCCTTTCTCTTTTATAGCCTTAGGAATTTCATAATACCACGGACCAAAAACCATAACAATTCAATACCATGGACCCAATACTTGGGATCAGCACTTATGACGAGATACCATGGCCCAAAACCATAGGTTCAAATACCCAGGACTAAATACCATGAACCAACCATAAGATTTCCCATGTGCATGTGCTTTTCTTTGCATGAAAGTGTGTGAACTTTTCTCTGCATGAAATGAACTTTTCTCTACATGAAAGTGCGTGAACGTTTCTCTGTGGGAAAGTGCGTGAACCAGAAAATAACTTTGCTGCACTATAATTTATTCTCTGCATGAAAGTGTGTGAACTTTTCTCTACATGAAAGTGCGTGAACTTTTCTCGGCGTGAAAGTGTGTGAACCAGAAAATAACTTTGCTGCACTATAATTTATCATATGAGATGAGTGGGTTGCCATAAAGTACAACATATGTATCATAATGCCAACAAAGTTTAGGCCCTTGATCTTTCCTAATACTTTAGCATTTTTAATGGTTCGGTCCAATCCTTCCATCATGAGGATAAAAAGAAAGGGAGAGAGTGGGTCTCCCTTCCTGAGGCCTCTGGAAGGAGTGAAGATCTCTAAGGGTGAGCCATTCACCAGAATTGAAAAACTGGGTGAAGTAACGAAAGCCATAACCCATCTGATCCAGTTGATCAAACCCAAAAGCAAAAAGGACCTTTCTGATATAAATCCAGTTCACCTTGTCATACACTTTTGCAATGTCTAATTGCATGATCATGCCGGCCTGCGTTTTGCTAGTGAGAGAGTGAACAACCTCGTGGGCTTGAATAATATTATCCAAGATTTTCCTTCCTTCCACATAACTAGACTGTTCCATAGAAATCAAAGAAGGAAAAGGGGGTTTGATTCTATTGGCCAAGATCTTGGAAATAATTTTGTAAACAACATTACATAAATCAATGGGTCTAAACTTATCAGGAGTTAGGGCTGAGCCCTGTTTGGGGATCAGGGAGATGAAGGAGGTGTTGAAGGCTTTTAGAATGAATCTACTTCTTCTGGAGTCCTCTACCACATCCAAAATATCCTATTTGCCAACATTCCAGCAGGCTTTGAAAAAGTCAACATTAAAACCATCTGGACCTAGAGCTTTGCCATTTTGCATATCTTTGATCATCATACTGACCTCTGCTTCGGTTATTGGTTTGTTCAGGTTAAATTTATCTTCTCTAGACACCATCCTGGGAATATTCTTTATAATTTCCTTGATGTGTTGGTCTCTGTATAGATTATTTTCATTTGTGATGCCTCTGAAATGTTGAACCATCACAACTTCAATATTCTTGTGAGAGGTCTGAAGCTCCCCATCTTCATTCAATATTGACGAGATTCTATTATGCGTTCTATTGGCTATGGTGGAATGGTGGAAAAAACAAGTTTTTCATTCACCTTCTCTGAGCCATTGAACTCTTGACTTTTGTCTCCCAAATATTTCCTCCTTTTTGCATAAATTATCCCAATCAATGTTGTGTTTTTTAGCTTGCTCACTTTTGGTTTATCAAAACCATCTATGATCATTGCTTGATTTAGTTCCTAAATTTTTATCTCTACTAATTTTTTGTTTACAAAAATCCTTCTTGTTCCATTCTTTGAGTTTGATTTTTATGTGCTTTAGTCTTTTATGGAGGAGGAACATTTTGGAGCCCTGAACCTGTATATCTTCGGACCACCATTTTCAATGTTGCTGATGAAATCTGGGTCGGAGAACCAAATATTCTCAAATCCGAAGGGTTTTTTTCTGGGAGCATTAATTCCCTTGATTTCTAATTGAATCGAGCAGTGGTCAGAGCCTCCAAATGGGAGAACACTTGCAGATGTTTCTGTATTTGTGAGCATCAGCTTCTTAGAGATCAAAAATCTGTCTAACTTGGAGGCAACCTGAGCATTACCTCCTCTTTTGTTGTTCCAAGTAAAAATACCCTTATACATTTCAGAGTCAAGCATTTTCATGTCTTCTATGAAAGAATGGAATCCTACTGAATCTCTACTGAGGATTCTGGTGCCTCCTTTTTTTCCGAAAGAGATTTAATCATGTTAAAGTCTCCTCCAATGACCCAAGGGATTTCTTTATGTTTTCTTCTGAGATCTACCAGGGAGTTTAGAAATCTAAGCTTCTCATCTATTCTCTGAGGACCATAGACATTCGTAACTAGAAAGGTCTCATACATGCCCACTGGTTGAATGATATCTAATAAGTAATTTCTCGCTGCCTCCGCATCTACAATGCTGACTTTTTGGGGGTTCCATAGAGTGAGAATGCCTCTCGTTGTGTTCTCTGCTTTGACTTCTAGAAACTCAAATTTTCTTAGCCATTTGTTATGGAATTGTTTTATTTTCTAAATGGAGCATTTTGTTTCTTGAATGAAGATTATGTCTGGCATTGCTAGTTTCATTTTGTTATTTACCATTCTTTGTTTTCTTGTACTACCTAGACCTCTGATATTCCAAAATATGAGCTTCATAATTAAAGATTTGTAAAGGAGTAACTAGCTAGATCTTTCATCTTACCTGAATCTATCATTAGCTTTCCACACTCCATCAGGAGCTCATTTTGCTTTTTTCTGCCTCTCTTCTTTCCTGGATTTCTCGTGGCTAATCCTAGATTTAGTTTCATTGTATTCACCCCTTTGTGCTCCTATTTGTGGATTTTTTTACTTTTCTCCATTCCTCGTTTCTGAGTTTTCCATAAAAACAACTGTCATATTCTGTTACAATCTTCTTGAGGCAGAGAATCTATTCCTCCTTTGGTTCCTTGCATCAGGAATCCTTCCGGATCCAAGTTTTCCTTGTCGAGTATTTCTTGTAGTTTGTGATCTTCTAGATCTGTTTCACTTTGGGTCATTTCCTGGTCCATTTCCATTTTTGCTTCACTTCTCATGGCTTCCTTTTGGGAGTCAATGTCCAAAGAATGATTTGTGTCCTCTTTTTTTTCTTTTTCTTTAGCATCTTCCTCCTGATATGAATTCTCTCTTGTGATTTCTTCAGGCTCTTCTAGCACTTGAAACTTATTATGACTACCCTTTTGCCCCTCAGTATGTTTTTTCTTTGATCCCTTTTTTCCTCCCCTTCCTCTACTAGCCACTTTCTGAAACCTTTCAGTTTCCTTCATTGTATTAAGTTTTTCTTTGTTATCTTCTTTGCTGAGAGGGTAGTCTCTTAACAAATGCCCATGTTCGTGGCATCTTCGGCATATGAAGGGGATATGTTCATAGTCTACCGTCTGCACCCACTCCTCATCAAAAACTTCCAGGATAACTTCATCTGGAAGTGCTCCTGATAGATCCATTTCCACACAGATCCTAGCAAAGGAGGTGTATTTTCCCCTTCTTGTGGCTTCAAAAGCTTTGACATAACTTCCTAGCTTATTGCCAATGGAAACCAACGATTCAGTTTTCCAATAATCAAGAGGTAGAGAGTAAAGCCTTACCCACACAAGAACCAAAGAGAAAGTATCCCTCTCTAGGACAAAGTTCATTCTCCAAGGTCTCATATAGAGACCTGTTGTAGCAAAAAAATAGGGTCCTCCTTCGAATATTCTATCTTTATCTTGGATGTTAGAGAACATTACTGTGAAGAATCCTTTTGACCCAAGATATAGGTCAATGCTTCCTTTGGGATTCCAATGATAGTTGATCCACGTCTGTAAATCCTTTTTAGTGGGGCATAGTCCCATGAATTTATAGATAATGGCGTAGGTTCCCATATGTTCCCTGTGATCCTACATAGCAGGATCATTTAATCTTACTCAAGGAGTGATTTCTTCTTTTGGTTTGCAAGGTCCTTTTTGTTTTTTGTCTCTTGAACCTAGACTTTTGTCTTTTTCCTCTTTGTCCTTCGTGTTGTTGTTTTCTTTTGTTCTGGTCCCATATGTTTCCTTTTCATTGTCCCTATTTCTGTAGTTCATACCGTCTTTACTATTTCCAGTTGGCGATTTACTTCTGCTAGCCACTGTATCTTTGTAGGAGGGAGCCAAGCTCCCTCCCCTGCCACTCTCCATTAGAATCGAACTCTGCTGGCTATGGTAACCCTAGCCACTGCGTTTCTCCCAACGTCCTCTGTTTTCATCCACCTTAGGATGAAGCTTTCATTAAAGTAAAGTTCCATGAATTTGAATATGACATCGATAAAATAATATATGTGTTTGTAATTGGAGAAATACTATACGGAAGAAAGACAAGTGAATTCCTTATATTCACTATTAAAAAAATCATAACTAATAATAAATGTTAAAGTAATTGTTTTTTCTTGAACAAACTAAGGTAGTAATTATTCAAAAGTCATCAACATTCTTTTCATTTGAGGGAGTCATGTCAATTTCTAAAACATTGGTGAAATAAAAGAAATTGTAAGAGTGCATTTATATATTGCAAATATATATTATTATATTTTATGAAAATATCAAAAAAATTCAAGACAAAGAAAAATACTTCATTGTTTATGAAATATATTGTATATCAATCTAATTTATTTATAGGAGAAATGGAATTTTCTATTGATAGCTAGAAAATAAGACTTACAACATATTATATAAGGATTCTACGTAAACTTATGAGTTCTAAGGATTCTTTGTTTGAACTCTAATGTACCCCCATAAGTGAATGGTAGGGACGAAATAAAGAAAAAAAATGCCCCCCCACAATAAGGCCTTTTTAGGTACTCATGTACAACCTCTTGTTAGCAGAGAAAAGGAGAAAATACAAAAGGAAGAAACTCCTCCTAAAAGAGAGTCCATAAAAAAAGTGAAGAAAGAGAGAGAAAAATGAGGAGATGAAGCAAGCAGGACCTAAGATGACCCCCCCTGCTTCCGCACCACCACCCCAAGGACAACTTCCTCCACTCCAAGTACTTTCCATAACTAAAGAAAAATCAATGATGCTAGGGAGTTTGTGAAAATATTTGCCACTTATTGTTAAGTAGGTACATATTCCAGGCTAATAATGAAATCTTAAATAATATGGAAATTCAAGAGCATATGGATCTCAATATGTTTGGTCCTTCGATGCTCCCTAAGATTTATAATGATATGTATTTCACATCTCAGTATAATACCAGATAAGAGTAGATTGAACTTATTGAATGCCATACTCAAACAATAATTGTCGTAGCCAAAGAACTTATTGACTTGTGAAAACTACATCTCAATACTTAACTTTTGTCATAGAAATGGAAACATTGATTGTTTATTGCGGGACCAAGAAATAAGAGAAGAACCAAGATAGAAAATTGATATTTTGCAAGACAAAGAAATAATAGAAGAACCAAGATAGAAAATAGACATAGAGATGGACTTTCAATCATCCATTGATCCAATCTAGTTAGAATCTATGAAACCCACATTCTTAACAGAAACAACAGTATATTGAATACCAAAATTTGGGAAGTTCCTTGAATATATCTCAGAATATGCTTTGTTTCTTTTGTGTGACTTTGATGAGGATCCTGAGAAAATATAGAAACCAACCCTACTACATAAGCAATGTCAAGTAGGGAGTGTGTCAAATAGATTAAATTGCTAACCAGTTGGTGATACAGTGTAGGATTCACTTGTGGAAAGGCGCAAATGGTGGTAAGAATAGCACAAGATTGAAAAGGAATAGGCACAAGCTTAAAATTAACCATGCCAAAATATTGAAGTAAACTAAGGGAATATTTTTGGCAGAAGATGATGATTCCTTCTAAAGACTGATGGATATACAAGCCAAGAAAATAATTTAACTGACCAAGATCCATCATAGAAAACTATTTCATCAACTCTTCTTTAAAATTCTAAATCATAGATGCATAAATCCTCATGAGTATAAAATCTTGCACATACAAAATTATAATTAATAAATCATATCCTGTCTTTGACTATAAAGTATAGGATCAGAATAATAATTGTCGAATCTAGAAGAAAGAAGAAAATTGTCAATCCTCTCATAACAAGCTCTAGAAGCTTGTTTGAGACCATATAAGGAATTCCAAATCTGCAAACAAGTGAAGGATCCTGAACAAAATTAGGGGGATACTCCATCTAAATCTCCTCATGTAGATCTGCATGCAAAAAGGCACTCTTTACATCTATTTGGTAAATTGACTAGCCTTGGGAGGTAGCTAGAGAAATAACAAGATGTACAAAATCCATACTGGAAATAGGGGAAAAATTCTCAAAATAATTGATCCCTTCAATATCTGAAAATAACTTAGCCATAAAACATTCCTTATGTTTTTCAACAGAGGCATATGCAACATATATAGTCCTATAGAGTGACTTGTAATGGAAAAACTTATGTACTTTTGGAAGAGGAACAAGATCCCAAGTATGGCTCTACATCAAATAAGAATACCAGTTTGTTAGGTCCCTATAATACTAGTGATTCCCCCATTACTATTGTCACTGTAGCCCTTATTGCTATTGTTGTGCCCCTATTTCCCCCATATTGTTATTATTATGCCCCATAGAAGCCCACTATTGTTATTTTTGTGCACTTATATTATTATTGTTATGTCGATTTTGATTATATCATGATCCGTTAGACTCCTATATATAGAAAGGAGGTCTTTTCATTTCTATCATCTAAGAAATATTCATTTGTGTAATGTAAAAGAGGTCCCCCCTAGAAAAGGCTAAATTTGAAGGCATTGATATATCTTTTCTTCTATTTTGTGAGCCAGTTGCATAACATTTGGTATTAGAGCTTTGGATTCTAGGGTTTTGTTGCTCCAAATAGGTCATCGTGGCATTGTCACTATACATTTTTTTTGCGACATTTCAGAAGATAAAACAACATCCCATTTGAGCCAAAATCTCTCTAAACCTCATGTCCACATTTCCAATCATTTCCCGCTATATTTTCAGAGATATGATCCAAGGAATTTAGGGTTTTTTGAAGATCCTGAATTATATCTCAAATAGGTGACTTGGGGATAATCGTCATAACTTGTTTTCTAAGCATCAGATTGAAATTTCGTAAGAATTTACAGAAAGAGGATGGCCTCTAGTTTTCTATTTATTAGTTTCAGGTCCTAAGGTTGAAAAAATGACATGTGGCACTTCATACAAGTTCACTCTATTGGACCAGTCTATAATCAGGTCATTGTGGGAGGTTTGGCATAACTCTTTCTTGGAGAATCTAATCTTGATTAGACTTACAGGTTAGAAAGTGGGATCAGAGGGCTACTACAAGACACAATTTCAGGCCTTGGAGATATAAAATTACAAAGATAAATAAGATTCAATAGCAAGCTCCTACAAAGTGAAAAATTAGTTTGAACGAATTCAAAGGACATAGTGAAGCATTATTATCATTAATTGATGCCACTGTTAGTGTCGGTATCTTCATCCCTCCATCAGTGATCAAAATTCTCTTTTTGCATGCATTTTAGGTGTCTCATCCGATTAGCTGCATTCCATTAGGTCAAGGACCATCTGATGGTAGTGGCTCTTTGTCAATTTCCCTCATGCTTTTCATCTGCTAGCCTATTTGCACATGTACAGATCATTCACTATCATTTTTATTCCATTTCAGTTACATAAGTCATTTTAGGGTTTCAAGTCTCATTAGGTTTAGGGTTTGCCACCACGATCTTCAAAAGCTCAATAACAGGCTAGTAATCACATGAGAATTTTCAATAAGTTCATAAAATCACAAATTCTATTGATGATTTGCTCCATAAGGAGTTTTTATCTCAAAACTTTGTTTTGAGGTGAAAACAGGGTTTTTCCATTTCTTGTACAAATTTTATGTAATTTTGTCATTTTCATATGTAATAAAGCATCATCTGTAGTCCTTGGTCACCTTGCCAAACTTCTGCACTCCAACTCCTACAAAAGAGACAAGAAAATCCAAGCATTAGTCCGTCAAATGACAAAAGGAGAGCCAAACTACAAAACAGGGTTTTAAAGAACAAAGTGAAAAGGAAAACTTTAGAAAGTGGGTTTTCTAAATGAAAAATTAAAGTCAAAAGTATATAAAGGGATAATTTGTGTTGAAGACTTCATTTGTGCTAAAATGAGAGAGAACAAGGAGAAAATCGTGTTTTGAGGTGAAAAGAGGGAAATTGCAGCAAGTTTTGAGATTTCTCTTGGCGCGGCACACCTGCTCGGCATGACGCACCAGGTGCAGGATTTACACATAGTTTTGAATTGGTGCGGTGCACCTGCCAGGCGCTACGTACCTGTGCATTGGCATGGTGCACCAGTCTGCCAAACCAAAAACTCATTCAATCAACTTTCTAAAGCTCCAAATTTTGCATTCCTCCAAGTAAAACATCCGATTTGCCATAGCAATACATTTTATCATCCTTGATGGTGTTTTGATAGGTAAAAAATCAAAAGTTAAATTGCTCCACAGTTGCGTTGCAAAATTGTCATGGGTTTTTAATCAATTTTTCTATTTATAATCCCTTGAATCATTTTCTCATATCCCATTCCTCTCCATTAAATTTCCCTAATTTTATTTCCCTTTCCATCTCTCATTTACACTCATCTTACTCCCTTTTTCCCAAACCCTAAAACCCTAACACCTAATTCCCATTGTTCCCCAAACCCTAATATTCATTCCCAAAACCCCAACATTCCCTAGTAACCCTAAAACTAGTATCAAAACCTTCCTTTCCTTTATATTATTAGTTCACTCATCAAATCCTCAACAATCACCTACTCTTGAGAAAATCTCTTCATACTCATCAGTTTACATCATACATTAGCAAATATGGAAACATATTCACCTTATGAAAGGGATGAAGAAACTATGAGTGATTCCTCCCAAGAGATTCATGTACCAAGAAAACCACATAAGGGAGGAAAACACATCCAGGAGGAGCCCACCACACTCACAGAGTTACTAGCTTGTCCTCTTGCAGTAACATGTTTTAAACATTAGTCTTTCTACCAGTTTTCTGAGATGGTGGAGAGGGTGAAATACAACCATGAACTTGCCAAGCTATTTGTCCTTCATCTTCACAATGGCCAGGGGAACTTAGCAGGTGTTTCCTTCACTTTGACACCTGAAACCATAACTGCAACAACAAGTATTCCAAATGTAGTTGAACAGTGGAAGAAAGGAAAACTTGTGGGCAAAGAGCATTATGAGCCTTATGTCAAGGCTAGTTGTCAAAAGGAAATCAATATGGTCTTTCCTTTCAAATACCTACAGGACACTTATGCTCCACTCATGAAGCTTATTATCAAATACTTCACCTGTGAAGGGAGATTTTCTCACTTGTACACCTATCATGTTAGATTATTGATGCATTTCATTAGAGTGAGGATATTGAACCTCCCCTATTTCATATGCAGAAATATTGAGAAAATGGCTACATTGGTGTAAAGAAAACCTCTTCATCAACAATTCAATAGAATTTAACATTTTTCACTGATCAAGATTGTTGTTTTGCATCAGCTGAGTTTGTTGAATGTTTCATGGGATACTTTCATTGCACATGAGGTATTCAAAATCCCTCAAGCGATTCCATCAGTGTTTCAAGAGGAAGGAGGGCCTTCCAATCGACCAAAGGTTCATGAGACTCAAGCTATAGGAGTGCTAATATTTTTTACTTATGAAAAAGGCACAAGGAGATTATTTGCAGCTGCCAAACAAGTATTATCTCCACCTGGGGTGGAAGGGATCGTGTTTCCTTCAACAGACAACAGGCAAATGTTATCTTCACCCGGGGTGAAAGGGGCTTTGCCTTCGTATTCAGTAGAGAAGGTATAGGATAAAGGGAAGCAACCGTTGCATGAGGAAGGGCCTTCTAAAGGTTAGGAGAGAGATTTTATTTTGATTCAGGAGGAGGATACTGATTTGGTCTCCCAAAGCTCAATACTCAAGGAGATCATCAAAGAACAAGAAGCTGACATCCATGCCTTATCTCTTAACCTTGAAAGGGCTAAGTGGATCATTAATTACCTTAAGAAATGGAACAAGCAGTTGGAGGATAAACATGCAACCATGGAGCTGCAAACCATAAGGGAGAACAGGGAAGCAATAAAAAGAAAGAAAGTCAAATTGACACCCCTTGAGCAAGAGATTGATGTTGACCAGGAATCTTGGCTAGAGAGGGTGAATATGCACTTGAAGAAGCTGCTTGAGAAAGGCAATAAGGAGAAAAAAATGTTGTGGCACATGGCTTATCACTATTTGGCACGAAACAAAATTTGCAAAACTAAGATAAGGTGCCCAAAAGCCAAGTTGAGGAAAACTTTAAGGAGTAAGAAATAGCAATATAAGCTCAAGATCTTGGCTGAAGCTTCATTGGCCCAGCATAGTACTTGATGCAGATCGCTCATTCCAAATTTCAAGAAATTTGGTAAACTTTTCGACAATTTTGGATTTTTCAAGGAAACAATGGGTTGTTTTAGCAGGTGCGTAGCACCACCTAGCACTCGCTTTTGATAGGGCCCTCCATTTGAGAAAAAATTGGCATTTTTGGATTCCTTATGAAAATTTATGCATACTCAAAAATTACTAGGAAATTTTGACAAGTTTTGAACCTCCAAAAGTGCCAAAAACACCTCAAAAAAAGCCCTCTCTGCCACTTTTTGGCCACACAAGAAGCAGTCTTCAGAGATTGCCATTTTGTAGGGGTAAATAGACTCCAAATCAAAAAATTCAAGTTATTCCAGAAATTAGACTCACAAGGATTTCCAACGAGCTATCCTGCACCTAATTTTGACCTTGAGGAGCCCTCCAAAAGTAGCTTGGAAAAAGTGCTATGCACAGAAAAAGTGGCGCTACACACAGGATGAAAAAGTGCCAATTTTGCTCAAAAACTTTGTTTTTCACCTAGTTTTCTTCTAGTCTGAATTTTTCTCTCTTATGATCAAATTCGTGATGTGACATGATGTAAATTGATGTAATATTATGTAAAAATGATAAAAATTGACTTGATAAGGTAGATACATCAGTTGTAGGTGGTTTAGAGTTGAATGAATCAGTTTCCTAGGTTTTAGAGGCAAGTTGTTCCACTGCCTATTTTTGTGTTCCTAGTTTAGATATGATTGAAACCACCCCCCTTCTTATAGATTCAACCTCTGATGGATAGCATGGGTGGTTTGGAGGTCTATATCATGTGTTTTTCATTCATTTGTAAAGGTTGGACTCTTGTGAATGCTTGGAGCATTATTGTACATTCATTTCTATAGTTTGGCAAGGAAATAGACCAGGGTTTGCAACATTTTGTGGGATTCTTGTGGCAAGGTAATTTAGTATTGTTTCTCCTTTTGTAATTCAAGTTATCGTGTTTTCATGTGTGCCATTATCTCTCTCTTTTTCAGCTTAACTAAATGAATCAAGTATAAAGGTGGAAATCATTGATGTTGAAGTTCTCTACCTTAGGGTTTCATTAGTTTTACATGTTTTCTACTATTTGAAGAGGACTCATGACACATTCATGCCCTTTCCAACTCCTCACCAGTCTCAAGACTCACCATTACACCTAACCTAAAGTACTAAATCACTTACCTACCTCGCGCCATAGAAACCTCTACAAGGCTGAGTTCATTTCCTGAACCCAAAACTACCTTTCACATTTCATCCAACATACCAACAAAAAATTCAATCAAAATCCCTTGATCATATACCTAGCCTAAAATTAGTCCTTATATAAGTCATATTAAGCCTCATTCACTATATTTTCCTAAGATTGACAAGGAGAGAGCCCTCTCCCGACCTAGTAGGACTAGCTACCAGGCTAAACGTGGTTTGATGTTACCCTAAACCTGCCTTTCTTATCCTAAGGCAGATTTAGGCACTAACATAGAGGCGACCATGCTGGGGAAGAAATCTTGTTTGTTCGTCAATGTTCTTTGCTTTATAAACTACAGATGGAGCCTGAAGTTAGCCAAGTAGCCTTCGAGCTGCTCTTTCTTTGTAAGTGCATAAGTAGATGAATACTGCTTTAGTCAATCTCCAGTTTAGTTTTATAAATTGAACATCTGATCTGCAAACACCCCAATACATGTATCAAGTTAGATCTGATTGTTGCTGGTGGAAAATGATGAGACATAGGAAGGTTGAAATCATTCACCTGGTGACTCCAGTGTTGAAGAATCCCAAGGTTCAGAATTTTTATGGCAACTCCACTCTTCAAGAACCAGTAGCCTAAAGAATTTCTTGGTCAATTCATTGTTATCAAAATGGTTTTGCTTGCTCGAAGATATGCTCCCATGAGCCGAGATCACATTCTAGGTTTCCCAAATAAATTTCCTAAGGTGGATTGGAAAATGAATTTGCCTATGTTTAAAGATGATAATAGGAATGATGTTGCTTTACATCTGGTTAGATTTCACATACATATTTGCAAGTTGAAGGTTGATCTTCCTGAAGACTGCGTGATGAAGATATTCATGGCCACTCTAGAAGGTGAAGCCCAATCTTGGTATGAAATTTTGCCACCTACTTGTATTTACTATTTAAAGGATTTTCATGCCATGTTCTTTGAAAGGTATAAATAATCTTATCCATCATTACATTTAGTTCAAAACTGTTGCAAACATGTTTATAGTTTTATTGAAAATCTTGAGAAAGTTTATGAAGATGATGAATTCATGGATGATGAGATCATGGAAGCCTTGTATGAAAATCAATTTTAGCAGCATAAAGAGAACTTAGAGGATACTTATGAAGATGCTCAGGAAAATTTGTAGCAGGATCAAGATCTTAGTGCAATGGAAAATGATGAAAGAGAAGGTCTTACTTCCGATCTACTCATAGCAGATGATAGTATGCAGGGAAATCAAGTTTCAATTTCAGGATGTGATAAAGTCAAGTTGGCTATTTCAGATCTAGATTCAGATCATGATGATCAAGAGTACCTTGTGTTGAATCCCATGAAGAAGATTTCTACTATTGAAATCATCTGGAAAGAAGAAAATAGAGTTATTGACCTAAATGTTCTCATTTCATTTGAACAAAGCCTTCATGAGGAGGTAATCCAGTCCTTTTATGAAAACAAGATGAGATCTTTGTTCAAGTAAGTGAAAAATCTTCTTTCAATAACTCGGTGGTAAATGATAATTTGATTGCCATGTCATATGAAGATGATCAACAATGTTTTCAAATTTCAGAAGATCAGGGAATTAAGGACTTCCATTCAGGTTTTTCATGTTTTTCATGTTATTTCAAGAAGATAATAATTGCTTGAGCAAAATAAAACAAAAGGTATTATCTCCTCTGTTTCAAGATCAGATAGATCAACTCCTGAAAGGTCATGTTACAGCCCAAGCTAACACAGATTTGCAGCGTGCACATGGTCAAGAAGGTGTTGGTGGAACTTTTTCCTCTTTTGAAAATGATGACAATCTTGAAATTAGATTTATAGATCAACGAACAAATAATATTTTTTTTCATGAAGATGATAAGGCTATCATGTTTGATAATCTTGAAGATTGTTTTTTGTTTAAGAGTGAACTAGACCATGAAATTGAGGAATGTGAGTCTGAGAGACACAATATGCCAGAATTCAAGTAAGTTATTATCAATCAGCAACCAACTGTTCTTTCAGATCAGAATAAAGGGAGTACTTATATTTTTGCTACTGGATCTCAAGACAAGATAGTGTTTCAATATTATCAAGATCCCTTTGTCATTCTTTTGTAAGCATTAAAGAAGATGAATGTTGCTTGGTTTGTTAGCATAAGCCTTGGTTTCAATTGTTATTATGAGTTGCCTACATGTACATTGTTCTACCTTCTCAGGGAAAGTAAGAGCATAATTTCAGTATGTAGCCATCTACTAGATTGGTTACATTGGAAGGCCTACTTCACATGATCGTACATATTTCATCAGTAGGCTGGTGGTTGTCATCAAGATTTGAAGCCCTCAAATCTTGATGGTTTGCTTCCATTAAAAAACTTTGTAAGTACTTATTTCAGTTAACTAAGTCTTGAGTAATTTCTGCTTTAGTCAGTTTTGAAATAGTTTCAGAGTCAGTTTGTACTATCATCATTCATTCAGTTTGGGGCCCGAAGTGAAGGCTATAAAATTGAAGGTCTAACGTCAGTTTTTGATTACTTAGTCTGGATTGTTTGAGTCAATTTTGAGTCTTGTAATTAAGTCAGTTTGAGTCAAGATATTGGTCTTATGTTTGCTGAAGTTATTGACTCCATCTAGCCCAATGGAAAAGGCACTATATACTTTCCAGAGATCTATGATTCTTGGCACCTCCCAAGAGCTACCATCCCCATTGGAGCCAATGTTAGTGTTGGTATCTTCATGCCTCCATCAGTGATCAAAATTCTCTTTTTGTATGGATTTTAGGTGTCTCATTCGATTAGCTGCATTTCATTAGGTCATGGATCATTTGATGGTAGTGGTTTTTTGTCAATTTCCCTCATGCTTTTCATCTGCTTGCCTATTTGCACATGTATAGTTCATTCGTTGTCATTTTTATTTCATTTCAGTTGCAAAAGTCATTTTAGGGTTTCAAGTCTCATTAGGTCTAGGTTTTTCCACCATGATCTTCTAAAGCTCAATAACAGGCCAGTAGTCACATGAGAATGTTCATAAAATCACAAATTCTACTGATGATTTGCTCCATAAAGGGTTTTTACCTCAAAACTTTGTTTTGAGGCGAAAACAGGGTTTTTCCATTTCTTGTAGAAATTTTATGCAATTTTGTCGTTTCATATAAAATAAAGCATCATCTACAGCCCTTGGTGACCTTGCCAAACTTCTGCACTCCATCTCCCACAAAAGAGACAAGAAAATCCAACCATTAGTCCATCAAATGACAAAAACAGAGCCAAAGTGCAAAAAAGAGTTTTAAAGAACAAAGTGAAAAGGAAAACTTTAGAAAGTGGGTTTTCTAAATGAAAAATTAAAGTCAAAAGTATATAAAGGGATCATTTGTGTTGAAGACATCATTTGTGCTAAAAGTGAGAGAGATCAAGGAGAAAATTGCATTTTGAGGTGAAAAGAGGGAAATTGCAACATGTTTTGAGATTTCTCTTGGCATGGCGCACCTGGGCATTGGTGCAGCACACCTACCTAGTGCGGTGCACCGGGTGCAGGATTTACACATAGTTTTGAATGGCTGCGGCGCACCTGCCGCGTGTTACGCCCCTGGGATTTGGCGCAGTGCACTAGTCTGTCAAACTAAAAACTCATTCAATCGACTTTCTAAAGCTCCAAATTTTGCATTCTTCCAAGTAAGTAAAACCTCCTATTTGCCATAGCAAGACACTTTATCATCCCTGATGGTGTTTTGATAGGTGAAAAATCAAACCCTAAATTGCTTCACAGTTGCATTGCAAATCTAGCTAAGGTTTTAATCATTTTTGTTGTTTATAATCCCTTGCATCATTTTTTCATATCCCATTCCTCTCCACTAAATTTTCCTAATTTTGTTTCCCTTTACCTCTCTCATTTACACTCATCTTACTCCCTTTTTCCCAAACCATAAAACCCTAACAACTAATTCCCACTATTCCCCAAACCCCAATCTTCATTCCCAAAACCCTGTCATTCCCTAGTAACCCTACAACTAGTATCAAAACCCTCCTATCCCTTATATTATCAGTCCACTCATCAAATCCTCAACAATCACTTATTCTTGAGAAAATCTCTTCATACTCATCATTTTACACCATACATTGGCAAATATGGAAACATATTTGGCTTGTGAAAGGGATGAAGAAACTGTCAGTGATTCCTCCCAAGAGATTCATGTACCAAGAAAACCACATAAGGGAGGAAAACACATCTGGGATGAGCCCACCACACTCACAGAGTTACTAGCTTGTCCTCTTGTAGTAACATGTTTTAAACATCAATCTTGCTACTAGTTTTGTGAGATGGTGGAGAGTGAAAAATACCACCATGAACTTGCCAAGCTATTTGTTCTTCATCTTCACAATGGCTAAGTGAACTTAGCAGGTGTTTCCTTCACTTTGACACCTAAAACCATAGCTGCAGCAACAGGCATTCCAAATGTAGGTGAATAGTGGAATAAAGGACAACTTGTGGGCAAAGAGCATTATGAACCTTATGTCAAGGCTAGTTATGAAAAACAAATCAGTAGGGTCTTTCCTTTTAGATACCTACAGGACACCTATGCTCCACTCATGAAGCTTATTATCAAATACTCCACCTGTGAAGGGAGATTTTATCGCTTGTACACTTATCATGTTATATTATTATTGCATTTCACTAGAGTGAGGATGATGAACCTCCCCTATTTCATATGCAAAAATATTGGGAAAATGGCTACATTGGTGCAAAGAAACCTCTTCATCAATAGTTCAACAAGATTTATCACTTTTCATTGATCAGGATTATTGTTTTTCATTAGCTGAGTTTGTTGAATGTTTCATGGGATACTTTCATTTCACATGAGATTTTCAAAAGCCCTCAAGTGATCCCATCAGTGTGTCAAGAGGAAGGAGGGCCTTCAAATCAACCAGAGGTTCATGAGACTCAAGCTGTAGGAGTGCCAATATTTATTACTTATGAAAAAGGCACAAGGAGATTATTTGCAGCTACCAAACGAGTATTATCTCCACCTGGGGTGGAAGGGATCGTGTTTCCTTCACTAGACAACAGGAAAATGCTATCATCACCTAGGGTGAAAGGGGATTTTCCTTCTTCTTTAGTAGAGCAGGTACAGGATAAAGGGAAGAAACCATTGCATGAGGAAGGGCCTTCTAAAGGTTAGGAGAAATATTTTATTTTGATTCAGGAGGAGGATACTGATTTGGGATCCCAAAGCTCGAGACTCAAGGAGATCATCAAAGAAAAAGAAACTGACATCCATGCCTTATCTCTTAACCTTGAAAGGGTTAAGTGGATCATTAATTACCTTGAGCAACAAAACAAGCAGTTGGAGGATAAACAAACAATCATGGAGCTGCAAACCATAAGGGAAAACAGGCAAGCAACAAAAAGAAAGAAAGTCAAATTGACACCCCTTGAGAAAGAGATTGATGCTGACTGGGAATATTGGCTAGAGAGGCCAAATATTCACTTGAAGAAGTTGCTTGAGAAATCCAATAAAGAGAAAAATATTTTGCAGCGCATGGCTTATCACTATTTGGCATGAAACAAAATTTGCAAAACTAGGATAAGGTGCCTAAAAGCCAAGTTGACGAAAACTTTGAGGAGCAAGAAAGAGAAAGATAAGCTCAAGATCTTGGCTGAAGCTTCATTTTCCCAACATATTACTTGATGCAGATCACTCATGCAAATTTCAAGAAATTTGGTAAACTTTTTGGCAATTTTGGATTTTTCAAGGAAAAAATAGGTTTTTTTGGTAGGTGCGTACCGCCTCCTGGCGCTCGCTTTTGATAGGGACCTCCATTTGAGACAAACTTGGAATTTTTGGATTATTTATGAAATTTTATGCATACTATGAAATTATTAGGAAATTTTGACAAGTTTTGAACCTCCAAAAGTGCCAAAAACCCCTCAAAAATGCCCTCTCTACCACTTTTTGGCCACATAGGGAGTAGTCTTGGGAGATTGCAATTTTGGAGGGGAAAATAGACTCCAAATCAAAACATTCAAGTTTTTCCAAAAATTATACTCATAGGGCTCTCCAATGAGCTATCTGGAACCTGATTTGGACCTCGGGAAGCCCTCCAAAAGCAGCTTGGAAAAAGCGCTACGCATAGGATGAAAAAGTGCCAATTTTGCTCAAAAACTCTGTTTTTCGCCTAGTTTTCTTCTAGTTTGAATTTTTCTCTCTTATGGTCAAATTCATGATGTGACATGATGTAAATTGATATACTATGATGTAAAAATGATCAAAATTTACTTGATAAGGTAGATACGTCAGTTGTAGGTGGTTTAGAGTTGAATAAATTAATTTCCTAGGTTTTAGAGGCAAGTTGTTCCATTGCCTATTTTTGTGTTCCTAGTTTAGATATGGTTGAAACCACCCCTGTTCTCATGGATTTGACCCCTGATGGATAGAATAGGTTATTTGGAGGTCTATATCATCTGTTTTTTTAATCATTTGTAAAGGTTGGACTCTTGTGAATGCTTGGAGCATTATTGTACATTCATTTCTACAATTTGGCAAGGAAATAAACTAGGGTTTGTAGTATTTTGTGGGATTCTTGTGGCAAGGTGATTTAGTATTGTTTCTCCTTCTGTAATTCAAGTTATCATGTGTTTATGTGTGCCATTATCTCTCTCTTTTTCAGCTTAACTAAATGAATCAAGTATAAAGGTGGAAATCATTGATGTTGCAGTGCTCTACCTTAGGGTTTCATTAGTTTTACATGTTTTATATTATTTGAAGAGGGCTCATGACACATTCATGCCCTCTCCAACTCCTCACCAGTCTCAAGACTCACCATTACACCTAGTATGAAGTACTAAATCACTTACCTACCTCGGCCCATAGAAACCTCTGTAAGACTGAGTTCATTTCCTGAACCCAAAACTGCCCTTCACATTTGATCCAACAAACCAACATAAAAATCAATCAAAATTCTCTGAGCATATACCTAGCCTAAAATTAGTCTTTATATCATTCATCTCAAGCCTCATTTTCTCTATTTTCCTAAGATTGACAAGGAGATAGCCCTCTTCCAACCTGGTAGGCCTAACTACTAGGTTAAGCATGGTTTGATGTTACCCTAGACATGCCTTTCTCAGCCCGAGGTAGATTTAGACACTAACAACCCCGAAGAAAGAAAATGGAAACACCTAGTAAGCACCCTGAAATATCTAACATGACTCATGAAGAAGAGGAAGAAATGCAATATGATATATCAAAATTATGAGACCAAGTGAAAAAAAATTCGCTCTCAATAAAATTAACAAAAGCTAAGATAGGTGGTATGAAAGATAACATTGAAGTTTGGAAGAAAGACATGGAAGGTTGGAAGGAAGGTTTGACAAAGTTACTACAAGAAAGGCTTCCTGATGGTGAAAAGGTAGTAGAGGAAACTCATAATGAGAACAAAAAGAATGTTAATAATTATTCAAAGAATGACAACATTGAAGATTTGAAGAAAGACATGGAAGGTTTTAGAGAAGGTTTGACAAAGTTGCTACAAGAAAGGCTTCTTAATGGCGAAATGGTAGTAGAGAAAACTCATGATGGAAACAAAAGAAATGTTAATCATCATTTCATAAACTCTAGCATTGGAACAAAGACCCACCACATTTCAAAGATTGATATGATGAAGTTTGATGGTAAGGATCCCGTAACATGGATGCTACAAATGGAACAATATTTCGATCTCCATAATGTGAAAAATACATAAAAGGTACGCATTGCAACTTTATATTTGGAACCAAATTAGTTTGTATGGTATCGATGACTTTGCTCTCATAAACAAATTGTCATTTGGGCAATGTTTACAGAAGAAATGATAGCACATTATGAGGATAAAAAAAGCAAAGCCGTTTTTAGCCAATTGATAAATCTCAAACAAAAGGGTTCAATGATGGAGCAGATTGAGGACTTCCAAAAATTGAATATAAGGGTAAAAGATATTCTAGTGGAGCATAGGATTGATGTGTTCATAGGGACTTTAAAGGATAACATCCAACATGAGGTTCGCCTTTGGTAACGTGATTCATTGGAGAAGGAATTTAGGTTGGAAAGAAAAATGGAAAGCCAAATTATGGCAACAAGGAAGCCTACCAGTCACAACTATAAAGATGGAAATGTTGTTACTCCTATCCTTGCACAACCTACAAGGTTGGCACCATGACAATTCAAAGAAAAAAGAGCAAAAGGGCTTTGTTACAACTGCGATAGAAAATACACTAAAGGTCATAAGTGTGATGAAAAGAGATTATTTTACATACATTATGAAGAGGAGGAAGAAAAGGAATAACAAATGTCAAAAGAAGAGGATATATACTAGGAACAAACCCTAGATAAAGAAGAAATGAATCCAATGATATCTCGCAATGCATTGGTTAGAATTGCCACTTCTCAAAACTATCAAGATAGAAGGAAATATCAAGAAGGAAAAGTTAATAGTGCTGATTGATTCGATCAATACCCATAATTTTATTCACTGTAAGATAGCCAAGAAATTTAATTGCTTCCTATATCCATCACCGAAGTGTCAAGTGATGGTTGCAAGTGGAGGAACCATACATTGCTCTGGAAAGTGCCATACTATCAAGCTTGGGTGAATATGTATTGAATATCCCAATTATTTCCATTCCACTGGATGGTGTTGATGTTATACTAGGAGTCCAATGGCTATTATCCTTGGATACAATAGCTTTTAATTTTCAAGAACTTTTCATGAAATTTTCTTCAGAAGGAAAGGAAGTTGAATTAAGGGGTATCACAAGGAAGCTAAGAAAGATAATGATCTCTAATGGAATGAAAAATATTCTAAAGAAAGAACAACGAGGCCAAATTTCACAATTATGTTTGCTAGAGGTTCCCACATTGAAATCATCTATTTCTCAAGATCTCCAAAAAGTTTTGGACAATCATTCCAAGGTATTTGAGACTCCCAAAGGCCTCCTAGCTATTCATGATGATGATCATGTTACTCATTTGATTCGAGTAAGTATTCCTCCAAACATTAGCCCTTGCATATATCCCTATGCCCAAAAGAGTGAAATTGAACGTATGGTTACAGAAATGCTAGAGACTGGTATAATTCAACCTAGTGAAAGTTATTTCTCTGCTCCCTTAGTATTGGTGCACAAGAAAGATGGGGCATGGTGCATGTGTCCAGATTATAGGGAGCTCAAAAAGCTCACTATTAAAGATAAATTTTCCATTCCTATCATTGATGACTTATTGGATGAATTGCATGGATAGTTTACTTCAACAAGTTAGATATTCATTCAGGATATCATCAAATCAAAGTGAAGACTGAAGACATTCTGAAAGCAATATTTAGAACTCGTGAGGGTCATTATGAATTTTTGGTCATGTATTTTGGCCTTTCTAATGCACCTTCTACATTTCAAGGTTTGATGAATTCCATTTTCAAACCCTTCCTTAGAAAATCTGTGTTAGTATTTTTTGATGCTATACTAATCTACAAAAAGTCTTGGAAGGATCATGTTCAACATGTTGACGGGGTTCTCAAACTATTGGAGGAGAAACAATTATATGCAAAAAGATCCAAATTTTTCTTTGGAGTACAAGAGGTGGAGTATCTAGTTCATATTGTATCTCATGAAGGTGTTAAGGTAGACCCTAGCAAAATAAAGCCATTAAGGAATGGAAAATTCCCACATCCATAAAGCATCTACAAGGCTTTCTCAGGGTAATAAGGCATTATTGCAAGTTTGTTAAGAATTATGGGAGAATAGAAGCATCTCTAACAACATTATTGAAGAAAGATTCATTTGCATGGACTCCAGAAGCAACGAAAGCCTTTGAACATCTTAGAGAGGAAATGTGCCAAGCACTAGTCTTAGCTACGTTGGACTTCACAAAAGCCTTTATTGTGGAATGCGATGCCTTAGGAAATGGAATTGGTGTTGTTTGAATGCAAGAACAGAGACTCAGTGCTTTTGAAAGTCATCCAATCAAAGGAAAGTATTTACATAAAGTTATTTATGAGAAGGAAATGTTGGAAATACTACATGCACTTATGAAATGGCGACCCTACCTGATGGGAAGACACTTCAAGGTAAAAATGGATCATGATGGTCTTAAATAATTTTTAGAACAAATATTATCTTCAGAAGAGTAGGAAAAATGGGTCACAACACTGTTGGGTTATGGCTTTGAAATCATCTAGAAAAAAGGGAAGCAAAATGTTGTGGCAGATGCACTCTGAAGAAAGGATGAGGATGTGGAAGCATTGCTTTGCGTCATTTCTATTATCCAACCAGATTGGATAAACGAAGCAAGGGATAAATGGAAGAATGACGAAGAAGTGTGGGCACTTATTCAAAATCTACAACAAGATCCCAGTACATATGATGCATTTAGTTGGAAAAGTGATTCGTTATGGTACAAAGATCGCTTATATCTATGTAAGAATTCCTAACTAAAAAAAAATATTCTTATGGAATTACACTCCTCTCCCTTAGGAGGGCACTCGGGATTTTTATAAACTTACCATAGAGTTAAGAAGAAAATTTTTTAGGATGGCCTTAACTCAGATGTTCAAAAGTTTGTAGCGGAATGTTTGGTTTGTCAACAAAATAAAATCAAAACAATTAAGACCCTAGGTCTATTACAACCTTTATCCATTCCAAGCCAACATTAGGAAAAGGTTTCAATGGATTTGATCACAGGTTTACCCTAGTCCAAAGGAAAGAGTGTCATCATGGTGGTATTTGACAGACTTAGCAAGTATGCACACTTTTGTGCAATATTCCATTCATTTAAAGCAAGTACAGTTTCTACTGCATTTATGGAAACCATTAAAAAGCTACACGAAAATCCAAAGATTATTGTAAGTGACAAGGATCCCATTTTCACTTGAAATTTTTAGACAAAAATATTTTCTTGTCTTGGTACTCAGTTAGCTCATAGTTCATCTTATCATCCTCAATCTAATGGGAAAATTGAGATAGTAAACAAATGTTTGGAAGGATATCTCTATCGTTTGTATTTGATAAAAAGACACAATGGTTCAAATGGTTACCTCTGGTTGAATGGTGTTATAACACATCCTTCCATACTGAAATAAAAATGGCCCCATTTATGGCACTTTATGGATATCATCCACCATCCATCACATAATATTTAAGAGAAAATTCTAAGGTTAAAGCAGTGGAAGATCACATCGAGCATTAACAACAGGTTCTCCAACTCTTAAAGGATAACCTCAATTTGGCACAGAAAAGAATGAAACAACAGGCAGATCAACATCGTAGTGAAAGAAGTTTTGATGTAGGTGATTGTGTATTCCTACGACTACAACCATATAAACAAATGTCCCTCAAGCAAGCTAAGAAGGATAATAAACTATCACCAAAGTATTATGGTTTGTACAAGGTGTTGAGTGTTCCCAATTTTCCATGTTTCATGCTTAAAGAAGGTTATAGGTGATAAACTCCCAGTTCAAACAATATTGCCAGAACTTGACGAGGAAGGAAAAATCATATCGGAACCTGAAGGAGTCATGAAAACAAGAAGTCAACATCTATGAAATCGATCAATTTTGGAGTATCTCATCAAGTGGAAGAACTTACCCATTGAAGATTCCACATGGGAGGGTTAGAATTTTATACAAAAGCAGCCAGAACTACTCAAGAGTTGAGGACAATAGTCTTTTGAAGGAGAGGGGCATGTTAAGTCCTTATAATACTATTAATTCTCCCATTACTATTTGCATTGTAGCCCTTATTGTTATTGTTGTGCCCCTATTTTCCCCATATTGTTATTATTGTGCCCCATAGAAGCCCACTATTTTTATTGTTGTGAACTTATATTATTATTATTATGTCAGATATTATTATATTATGACCCGTTAGACTCATATATATAGAAAGGAGGTTTTGTCATTTCTATCATCTAAGAATTGTTCATTTGTGTAATGTAAAATAGGTTTCCCCCTCGAAGAGGTTGATTTTTAAGGCGTTGATCTATATTTTCTTCCATTGTGTGAGATGGTTGCATAACATAGTTTGCCATGGAAGCTTCCACTCAAGTATTTCCAACAACATAAAAAAATTGTTGTGGATCTTCTGAAGTGGCCTTACCCAAAAAGGCGATTCCTTTTAATTGTGGTTGATTTGAGGCTAGATAACTAAAATCAATTTCGTCATAGCCATATATATGAAGATGATTTCTGTTAGAAAGGCTCTGCCTAAAGGATTCATTTGGAACAAGTTGCTCTTGATTTAGAGGCTTGGGTTATAATGGTGTTATTTGTATATTTTCTTTTGCATGAGGACATTCAACAAAAAATTCTTCTTATATAGTATCTAAAATAGCATCACAATTATTAGACCCATTATCAACAATTAAGGATGAGGAAGTATGGGAAGAGGATCTTGGATTTCTATTCCCATCAAATTAAACATATCTTCAGAAAACAACTTCCTTATAGGTAGGATAAAGGAGTTAAAAAACCTCCATTTCCTCATAGTAACCAATATATTAACTCTTATTTTCAATGGATTTTCACTTTTAATTTGAAATTAATGGCCAAGAAGCAATGTCAAATACCCCAAAGAAGAGACATAAGGCTTCACATGTGTTCAAGCTTCCATTGAAGTCATATGTTGAACTACCTTGAATTCACACAATTAATTGCTACAACCTAGATGGTACGTGAAAACTTCTTAGATCGAATCATGCAAAATTCCATCTCCTTGAGATGTTCAAATCTTTAATTTAGCAAAGCCATTTTTTTGAGTAGATTAGGGAACAAAATGTTGATAAAGAATGACATGTTCTTTGCAAAAATATTGAAATTCCTTTTGACATATCCCCCCTCATTATTAGTGCATAACTTCTTGATGAAGCATGTTGATTGTTTCTCAACAAAGCATTTAAAGGTATTGAAAGTTCCAAAGAATTCACTATTTTACTTGAGTAAGTACACCCAAGAGTTTCCTCAGAAATCACCCATACGGTTTAGCACATACTTGGTCCCTAAAAAATGAGTTGAAAAAGTTATTAAACCATTATGCACCAACTCAAGAGGTGTTTTATCCTTTAAATATTTCCGTTTCTAAAAGGTATCTTGGTGTTTTGTTCCATGATCACAACCTGCACATAACCCATTAGTACAAGAAACTTTTGGAAGACCTAAAACTAAACTTTGAGCATACATCTACTGCAAATATCTATAATTTAGTTGGTAAAATATTTCATTCCAAAGCCTACTCAATGAATTAACATGTGATCTAAAAGAAAAAGTTAAAGAAGGTAGAAAGATGGAAAAATTAAATAATTTGGAGGCATAATAACCTATCCAATAGAAACAACAATTATTGGATCATGTAGTTCTGTAATAACTACATGATTTGAAGAAAGATCCATTGTTTTCCCATCATCAGAATGCTAGATATGATATATGCACAATAAATTTGCAAATATCTTAGGGACTAGGATAACATTGTTAATGCACCCATTGGTCTACTACAAAATACTTGACCTAAAAACCTCAATTTGGGTAGAGTCATCAACCACAATTTGTGAAATGTTGTTATGGGATGTACAAGGAAGATAATCTCGACAAGGAGTCATATGATGTGAAGCCCATGAATCAGTTTTTTAGTGATTTATATATGTACATAAGGATTGGGTCAATATAGTATGTCCTTTGCTAGTTGAGATATTATGCTTCTTCATGGCATTATCTATGACTTGCAACTTTCCCCAACTCTTTGTTTCAATATGCTGAGATTGGCACAAAAGGCACATGTTTCATATGTTTGTGTCTTCTTCTTTTTTGTTTCTTCTTTGTCTTGGAGGAGGATCCATCACTCTTGGAAGCTAAAGGTGGAGTCTTAGTATTATATTGAAGCTTGGAGGGAGACTCATGGGCTTGAACAAAAATTTTATTTTGTTGATACCAACCTTTATTTTAACCTTTATGAGCCACCAACGATTGATTTAAAGAAATAGAGAGAAAAAATAGCTATTTGTGCTTATATTTCTCTCACATGAGATGATAAAAAAAAGTCTCAAGTCTGGGCATTTTGAATGAGTCACCAAAGGAATCCGTTTTTTCATAGAAGGTAGATGAGAAAACTTAAAAATGATCCTTTAGTTTTGACAAGATAAAAAGAATACATATGCTTCCTTTGTCTCCTTTCCACGTGCTTTTAATTAGGACAACAATGACTCAGATTCAGTAAAATACTCCTCAATAGAGGCATGTTCATCAAGTATTGGGGTTGATAATCTCTTTTCCAATTTTAAAGCATGAAATTCATGGACACTTCAAAATATAGAGGCAAACTTATCTCAGATTTGTTTTGGAGTGATACATTCTTCAAGATTAAAGAATAGGTTGTTTGAAACATGCAATCCAATTAACATGACCTCACATTGCTTAATCCTATAGAAACAACTTTCAACTTCTTTTGTAAAAACTGGTTGGTTGTCCATTGTCTTTAATTTGTCATAATATCAAAACTCTCTTCTTTTACAACAACTCCACTTTAATACTCTGCCCAAAAAGAAATTACTCAAAAAAAAAATTTAACTTCAAAAATCAAATCTCTTTTACCCTTATAAAAAAAATATTTCTCCAATAAAATTTCTCCCAAAAAATAATTTTCCCTTCCATTTTTTTTTAAATAAAAAAATTAACTTAGAAAAATTAATACCTAGTAAACTTTTACCAATTCTGGCACTTAATAAGCAATTTGTAACACACCTTCAATCCATGACCTAGTGTGAAGCTATGAAGATGAATATTGAAGAAATCACATCTCCACTAATGAATGAGATGAAACCAATCTAGTAAACTTTTACCAATTCTCCCACTTAATGAGCAATTTGCAGCAAACCTTCAATCCATGACCCAGTGTCAAGCTATGAAGATGAATATGGATGAAATCAGGTCTCCACTAACGAATGAGATGAAACCCATCTATTATAATTCTCAAAAAAATATAATTCTACGAGTTCAATTCTGATGTCAAAAAATCCATTTAGAAGCTTCCAACATGCAGAGAAACTGAGATCTACTGAGATCCTACTACTTGAGCTAGCTTCCTGTATTCCATTAATGCAAGATCACCCTCTTCCTCAAGCTTTTAGGGTTCCACGACTTAAAATACCATAACCGTCCAAACCCGTCGAGTTCAAGATACCGAATGAGTCAACTGGCTCGCATAATATTAAACCATGTGAGTTTTGTTAGCTTTGAACCATGCTCCGAAGTGCTAAATAGTCAAAATCCTTCCCTGAAAAAATAATAATATCTTTATCTTAAGAACCTCTGAGCTTATTACACATGAACATGGCTGTGACATTTGGGTAGTCCTTAAAATTGAAGGCCATGGTTTTAAGCCCTTGAATCCATGTCTCCAAATAAAAGTACCGGTCTCTGAAAAAACCATTTCCATCAACGAGAGCACAACACCATTACGGTTTTCTTACGTGATTATCTACTATGACATATGACATGATGTTGACATTCTCTAGGGAACTGATGATATGTTGGTAGGTTTCGATATGACAGAGCCCTAGGATCCTTCGCTTGTGTGTGGCTACTCTAGTTATTGCCAAAGTTAGGTTAAATGAGGCAAAGTTATGCATAATGGTGAGATTAGAAAGTGTTGAGGCGCACACAATTGAAGCCCGGAGAACTAATGATGTTGACCAGATATCGTAGAAGTTGGGTTTTGAGGTCCTTTGGAAGTGACCCACCTTGCCAGACTTCTTTACTGGAACTCTAAAAGAAGGCTAAATAAGTTGATATGCAGTATAAATAAAGTGTAAAATTGTGTTGCAGATTTTAGTTTGGTGCATGTTTATCATTTTTCATAAAGTTTTAGTGATGGTGTTTTTTTAGTTAGAGGAATCCAGTAGCAAGTCTGATGTCTAATTATTAGTAAATCTCTAGAAGTGCCTTTTTCTACCTAAACTAGGTAGCAAACAAAAAATTTAAATCAACAATTTCACATATTACCAATTAAATTACCCAAAAACATTACTTTTAACCATATTAAAAGAGTCTTAATTTATAAGAAAAACAAATGAAATCTATGTAGGAATTTGAAATATCCCGTGAGCGTCCAAGTGAATTTTTGAATTACTCATTATTGGCTTCTAAAATATTAACTTAACCTGTTTGATTAATTAAGGAAACATATTTGGTATATCTTTGAATAAAAAAAATTATGTTCAAAAATTAAATATTA
>APFE031078929.1:131279-158307 GCA_000404065.3 Pinus taeda | reverse complement strand
TCACTTCTAGAGCTTTCTAGAAGAGTGTTTGACGTGAATTGAGTGCCTCCAGATGGTTCATGCATCCCTATGATAGAGGAACTTATCCCATCAAGAGAGGAGCTACCCCATCCAAAAGAGGGAGTATCCCGTTGATGTTGGAACTGAATAACTTCCTCTAAGAACACTATAAATACAGGCCTTGGACCAGAGGAGGGGAGGTTGAAAGCTGAACATTCCAAAGGGTAGATGCTGCTGGAATGAGGACTTCCATTGTAAACTTGTGAGGAGAGATTAACATCCTTTCTTATTGTCATATTGGAAGTGGGTGAGCTTGTCAAAGTAGAGGAAAACTCTTGCTGGACCCTGGGAGGAACTTGCACAACACCAAGGCTCAGGTTGTAATGGTTTCTTTTTTGTTTCCTTAATACAAATAAGTCCATTCTTCTCAATGATTTGTTGTTAATGAATTGTTTCATATACTCCTTGGTCTATATGTTGAATATGCTTTGTTTTATGGAATATTCAGGTGTTATGTAATCGTTTGATTGTTAGTGTATGCAGGTTTCAAAGTGAAGGAGGAGCTCATCCGGATCAGCGAGGCTGGACTGCTACAACGAGCGTTGGACTTGAGGTAGGATTGAAAAACACTTGGTTTCTCATAGAATGATGTATGTTTAGAGAAGGATTGCTCTTAATTGTCTTGTTTGTCATTAGAGAGTCTTAGACTCCTAGGGAGGTTAGTTTTGTCCGCAAAAATAACTCTTTCCACATGACACATATGATGGTGAAGGCAAAGTGGTCTGGCCTATGTTCTTACAAGGCTTCCTTTCCATGATTGATGAGGAAGATGGATGTTCTGACGAAGAGGCCAACTTGCTGCTTTCATATACACTTCGTGAATCCTCAAAATGGTGGTGTTGCAGCCTACCGGCTGATAGCATGCACTCACTTGAGTAGTTCTGTGAAATCATTGAATCTACTTTCCATCATTTTTATCCAGAAAATCTTGAACAAAAATGGTTACAGGAATGGAAGGCTCTACATGAATCACCTATGGATTTTGGCAGTGATTACATGTTTTGTAGTTTGAAGCTCTGAAAATTCAAGTTAACTTTCCTCATCTTTGGGATAGATTCGAATACTATCTTAACAAATTAGTCGATCCCAAGGAGAAGTTTGAGGCCAAGCCTCGCTCAACATACTTCAATGGCGTAGCTACAAAATCACAAATGGATACAAAATTGTCACTAGTGACTATCCATCGTCTCCTAATCAAACAACTCCACCATTGCAAATTGATACAGGAGAATAGGCAGAAACATGTGTTCAACTGTCATATCCTCCCAACATCACTTCGCTTAATTTTTGCACAGACTTTATTGTGAGTCCATTGAATTTCCACATGCATTTTGTACCTCAACTTCCATCTTCGTACTTGGATGATCCTCCAAATAATATTGTTTTGTGTTCTTCCATTTTGGATTCTACATTTGTTGAGAATGAGGATCAAGCCATCGATGAAGTTGGTGTTGCACAACCAACATGCATTGTCATCATGAAGAGTATGACTGGGAGCTTGAGCATCAACACTCAATGAAGGATGACTTCCTTTTGTCCGAGCTCCCTTCGTTCTTTCATGACATGTTTAATGATCCTACCATCCATGTTTTCGCATGTGTATCTCCATCTACGGATGCACCCATTGTTGATCATTCGCAAGAAACACTGGATATCATTCCATCATCCAAAAATAGAGAGGATAAACTATTCATTGAAAACCCACTTGAATTTTCATCTACCTTTTCTAAAAACATGAAGGGTGAATTTGTCTGCTTCTCACCTACCCCTTTGTTTGATTCATGAGATCATGAGGATGTTGATCAAATCATTGATTTTTCTGATCTCGGTTGTTGTGATCTATTTACTCATGTATTCGATCACGATGATGATTCTATTCCAGTTGATTTTTTGAAGCCACTTGTTTGTGATGATATATTTTCTGAAAAAGTCGAAACCCCCCAAATTGTCAAGGAACTTCAGCCCGAGATGATGGTTATGTTAGGCCCTCACTATCCTGAGGTTGGTTTCACTTCCGATTAGGAAATTTTTGAAACACTTGAGGCTCCTCATCACTCATATGTATGCTTTAAAGGTCAATCTCTCACACAGATCATGCTTCCTCCACTTGAACTACATGATCCCATCACTCATGAATTGGAGGAATCCTACATTGAAAGCACACGTGCATGACACAAATTTTCTTTGTTTCTTTCATTTGATTTCATCTCATAGTCAAGAGTATGTGTATGCTTCACAACTGCACGTAGTGTCGCACAACACCATGATAATTCCATGGACATCATGTCGTGTACTTGCACTCACTTATATTCTGTGGACACATTTAAGCTTGGAGTGTGTTTATATTCATTGTTATATCTTTCTTGTTTGCTAGTTCACACAACTACATTGTTCACGAACAATGAATTCACCAACATGGATCAAGAAATGCACCAATGGCTACTTTGGAAGTATCACTTCACGTGATGAGGCCCATGCACCATTAGATTAGGAGTAGGAGTAGTGTTTGCTTTTAGTTGTTTTCTTACATGCTTGTTTGATTACTTGCTTTATGTGTTTTTTTGTCTGCTTGCTTATTTTCTTACTTTCTTTTCTTTTGCATTTACTTCTACTTTCGCTTTGTTTTATGTTTGTTTTGTTGTTTTGCACTCATAGGTTAGTTTCACATGAAACCGTGTGTTACTCTTGAAACGAGCTGGGTAAAGTACAAGAGGAATTGTGTAGTTATTAATAATTGGCTATCTGTCATCCTGCCTCTATATGAAGAAATTGTTATCCTTAGTCCATGATATGCTAATGGAAAATATGTATTGTTCGAAGTGAACCTTGGGGAAAACACAATGCTTGCATGCTAACTACGTCACCTACACTAGTCATTTTTTTTGGGTTAATCCTTGTCAACTCATTCAAGTAGAGTAAGGTGAGGGGGAAAATCTTAACAGGCACGTGAGAGGTATATAATAAACTACTTCTCTGAAGGAACAATCTCTTCTACTCTCAATAAGTCGGGATCCCTCTTCTACTTCTGAAATGAATAAGTGTTATGCACATGTTATGAAAATGAAAAATGAAAAAAATGAAAAGTGAAAAAATTTTGAAAATGAAAAATGAATAAGGTGAAAGAAGAGAAAGGCTTCTTGCGTAGAGAGGTAGAGCGGTGATTCAAGTAACTTTACCAAGGTATTGACTAGGCTCACTAGTAGTGGAGGGTGTTTGTCTTCCTACATGACTCCGTCGAGGTACTATCTAGGCCTGTTGGTAACGAAGCAACACCACAGATAAAACTAAGATTGTGATGACTATACTTCTTGTGGAAGAATATACTCCTCATCCCCAATCAAAACAACTATGTTGACTTGGCTTGGAATGTGTGTCAATCAACCAAGAGCTTGGCAAATGCTACATCTCACAATCAGACAAGTGTAGAAACCAAGACAAATAGAGAACTAAACAACACTTACGGAGGTGTTAGACTTGCTTTTCATGAACAAGGTCCATTCAAATAGATGGAGTTCTACCAGTGTGTCGCCAAATGTAGTAGTGGCTACAACCACCCTTCAAAATTTTGCCTTAGCTTCGTTTCGAAGCCTCCCTACCAATCATCATCAGTAGCATGTATTTCACTATCAAGTACATGAGCTTCAGTGGTTTTCTAGTAGCATGACAACCTGTGTTTGATAGCTTGTTTCATTCCCCTCATAGGCTACTTCCCCAGACTTGGTCCAGTTGTTAGCTGGGCAACTCCCTCAATAAATTACCAATTCTATATGGGAACCAACCTTCCCTCTAGAAATTACACAATCCTGTCGGGCAGCCTACTAGGCTCAGATATTGCGAAGTCTTGCCAGTTAGCTTTCCCAAAGGAAATTACGCAATCTGACCCAACAGGATTGCTCAGCCCAAAAATTGCACAATTCTAGGCAAAAATTAGTTGCAATCCCTTTAGGCAACCAGTCCAGCTCCCTCCCAGAAATGTGCAGATTTCTCGCTTAGGAAATTAGGTTGTTGCATGTGCCATCGAGATGACCAATTCCACCCGGGGCCGAGAAAACTTGAAGTGCATGCATTGGTTGATTTTTCCCGAAATAGAAAAAAACAACATGCAAAAGCATCCCTAGATTTTTGAGAACTATTTTAGCAGCTGGAGGTTACATGAAAAGATCATTTTAGAATCTTTCCTCCAAGTGTTTCTTTTTCCTAGATTTATGGCGAGCACATCATGAGCATAAAACTTATTTATTTGATGCTTCAGAGCTTAATTCCTCACATCAATCTTGAAGCTCTAACATCCCACAACACATCCAGGATTCTTCGACACATCCAACTTAGCTTTGTACAAGTAGGTCTGCTGAACTTGTCTTTTGCAACATTTCTGTCGCTTTTTGTGTTTTGGCTTGTGTGAGTGTTATCTTATTGATTTTTGTGAACGCTTATTGTTGTTTTCATGCACATTAGCTTGTACTATCACCATTTTAGTTTTCGTTATCATCTCACTGTTGTCGCATGCATGACACTATTTACACAAACAGTCACTAATTCAGCAACTCACTTCACACACATCCATGCTGTTCCATTTTTTGAATCTTGCATTCATTTTTTTCATGCACGATCATTCACTCCTACTTACACTCAGTATCACCATGCATTCACATTCACGTTTCCTTTCAGTTTCCCGTCAGTGGGTCTACGCAACCGTGGCTCGGACTCTATCTCACCAAGGCAGAATTATGCAATCCTAAGAGGGAAGGCTCTTCCTTCCTCCCAAAAAATGAGCATTTATTCCCATTGATTGTCCTCGAGTATTTCATTTTACAATTTTGAGAGGCATTGACTGCTAGCCCAGAAAATTATGTAATGCAATCACCGGGCCTACAACCCTTGCTAGCTGAAATTGTGCATTGTGTAATTCCAGCAACCAACAGACTAGTCTGGATTGTACATTGCACAATTCTAGCAACTAGCCAACCTCCAAGTAGTTCGAACTACCTTTTGCATATTTCAGGCATCCAGTCTCCTGGCCTCCCAAAAAAAAATTACACAATCCTTGCTAGTCAATCCCTAGGTATGTTTCATGTCATCCCTCAAGTTTTCTTTGGTCTTAGTCGATAGATTTCTTGCCATGCATGTCGCAATGTATCTAGATCTCACAGATGTTTTTCTGCCTCTCAGTAGTTCAAGATCAATGGCCTCCAAGAGATCAGGATCAAAGGAAACTTATGGAAGTGTGACTGGAGCAGTAGTTGAGTGAATGTCTACAAGTTTGCTGATCTATGAAGACACCAAGCTGATTGTAGACAAGGACATCAAGTTAAAATGGCAAGAGTTCAATGATGCATTTGTAATCACATTTGTGGAAAACCTTGAAGACTGCCAAGTCTATGTGAGCATTCCCAAGTTCAGCTTGTATCAAATTGCATGCAGGTATCCCGTGTTCCCATGTGCAGACATGATACATTAGATCGTCTTGCACACTAGTCCTAAGATGATGACATCAAGTAGTGTTAGCGGGACGAAGATTGCTACCTTTAGGGCACATGATTATGAACATATGTACCATATGTCCAAGCTAGTGATCACCATGGAGACACCCTTCAACATACCTAGCAATAATGTCAACTCTAAGGATATCTTGAAGAATTGGGTAAAGGAGCTAGTCAAATTCAGGATGACACCTAACCTGGTTTACAAGACGAAGATACTTCAGAAGGCGTATAACTACTTGGTAATTTTTGTGTGTCACATGTATGGCCAAGATGGCATGAAAATCTTCCCGCGGAGTTGGGTGAACACGTTTGACCAACTAACCAGTGAAGGAAAAGGATGCAACTGATCTGACATGTTGGCTCATAAGCTAAAGAAACATGTAGCAAGAGCTCGACAGTCACCCAAAGGTTAGCCATCATAAATCTACATGTTCACCTACATCTTGGATGCAATCTGTACCTGTCAGGATTTCCTGGGCTTGAATTATTCATGGACATCAGTAGGGACCTCTGTGAACACTTATTATACGATGTTTTCCAGATGCAGCTTCAAAGGAGTTATCACACAGCTGTCAGATCAATTTTGTCACCTCGGTGTACAAGATGATATTTGAATAGGATCCACCTTGCATGTTGAAGGTAACAATGGATGCATTGATCGATATAGTAGATTGGTATGCCTCACCATCCGACACCTTCATACAGATGTAAAGCATGGAGAAGGCTTTGCATGTTCTACCGAAGTTTTCCTTGGACAAGCTTATCATGCAAGAGGTATCATACCACATCTTGGTAGCATTTTCAGCTAGGCTGCACTGGAAGAAGAAGACACCTTGGCCTGCTCTTCCATTGCAGATTGGGTTATACAAGATACAGAATTTCAAGCATGCAGATGTCGAAGTAGAGGAGATAAATAAATACCCATTCAATGCCTGAACTTAAAATCTGTATGATCTACATTGTTTTGTAAAAGATCATTGCATGAGAGTATAGTTTCAGTGGATCTGCAGGATGTGTCATTGAGAAGAGGAGGACCCATGGAGATATTTTTACAGCTTCTCTACACCCAATGAACCTATCGGCATCATTGTGGAATGGTTAACGAAGCAGCGTGAAGTAGCATCTAGGAGAGCACCACCAGTAGCAACAATAGAGATAAACATACCAGCACGTGACAAATCCAAGAGGAATATTGTCGATAGCACAGAGGTAGAAAAAAGATGCAAGTTCCAAGAAGACCCACTTGTGTAGAAAGCAGCTTCGGTGATAAAAATGAAGAGACAACATCACAATAGGAGGAATGCGTAAAGGAAGAGAGAAAAATGGAGAATGGAGGAAACAGAGAAGGAGTTGCATGAGTTGAAGGAGAAACTCCAGAAGGAAGATGAGCTGCGTAGATATGATAAGGAAGTGCAATAGGAACAAGTACAATAGGGAGCACAACATGTATAGATAGATGAAATTACACCTATACAAGTAGTCGACTCATCCGAGCAGCTGGAATGAAGCAGACAGTGTGAGTAGTTACAGGAGCAGGACTTTGCTCATGAGATTGAACAAGAACTTGAGCAGATAGATATGAATATGGAGGAATAAGAGTTAGAGAAAGAAATCGACCTCATGCCTCACCACCAAGAGGTCAAACCACCATCTTCACTGGATCCAGAACTAGAGAAAATACCAAGTGACCAAGGAGACACTAAGATCCTTCGAGATAATCCAGAGGGAGAGATGCAGAAGATCTCATTCGATGAGTCTCAACATAGAGTTGTGCAATCTCACAAAGTTTCGACTCTAGATGATCACACATCTCCTCTATAGTTTGAGGAACGAGTGATCATGTCTAATGTGTGCAACCATCCAACAAAATTGACCAATGTTACAAGAGAATACTCTGAAGCTAGTAGCATGAGTGTGCGCTTCTTCATAGCTGAGAACGAGTGAATGGAGAAGGAGTTATAGATGGCCAAGCAAGGAGGAGAATTGGTTAGAACATCCACCCTAGCAAAGTTGAAGAAGGAAATATTAGATGAAGTATTATCCCTTGACATAGTCATGCAGGTGTTGTATTCCAAGTTTGGTATCGTGCACAAGGAAGTTGTCCATCTGAATGGCCAGCAACAGTGATGTACGAGGTGAGCATGTACCTTGTCAAATGTGCATGTTGTTGTTGATTACATGCAAACATGGAGAATGAGATACAAGGGAGTCCCATTACACTCTCCCAAGATGATGAAGCCTAGAGTACTCGAGTTGAAGGTACGCATCCAATGTCAGATCCGAAACTATGAAGATCTCCCGTAGCTCATCAGTAGTTTGAAGGCTTCCCATGCACAAGTATTTAGGAAAATGGATGTTTTTGTGCATGCACATGCAATCCCATCTATTAGGGAACTCACCCAGGAAAATACAAAGGCACATATTTGACTGGAGGTTGACTCATAATTTGACGATTTGATGCACATAGCCACCAGCCTAGACTTGTTGATTAGTGTAGACACCATGCATC
This sequence comes from Pinus taeda, assembly GCA_000404065.3. Taxonomy (NCBI): domain Eukaryota; kingdom Viridiplantae; phylum Streptophyta; class Pinopsida; order Pinales; family Pinaceae; genus Pinus; species Pinus taeda. The sequence continues at coordinate 150,255 of APFE031078929.1, read as the reverse complement.
AGTATGTCACTCCTTTGGCTGCACTCAAGAAAATGATGTGCATGTTATCAAATGAGTTGGAAAAAGGAGCTTGAGTAGTGTACCCGGATGCTATGGAGGCAAGAGTTTGTTTCCAGAAAGATGTCACCTTAGAGTACATGGGCACCATCGCAGACTATCGAGCTTGGCATCATTTCACTATTATCGACCACCGTGAAGATGTTGGAGAACTGGTCTTCCCATAGTTGTTTGAGTCATAGTGATGTTTTACATGGTTTGCAAAATCATATTTTGTCTCACATGGGTACATGTGCATATTGTATGTAATGTCTTGTCAAGTGTAAGTTCAAGTGTCGATAGTTGGATGTAACAGTCATAGAGTAGATGAAGAGTGATGAGGATAGATGAGCAATCACAAAGGGGAATGTAAAGGGCCACCCCACCTTTTTCTATATATAGTCCCTCATAACTCATTGCAAAGGATTTTTGTTAGCCAAGCTTCCGATAAGAGTATCTTAGAGAGAGAATGGACAATATTGTAACAATCCTTGGCTTCTCCACTATGCAGAGCTAGTATATCTCTTTGGAGGAGCAGGTGACAATGACTGTAATGTTCCACTATTGGAACTAGTGGTTGGTCATGATTGTATTGTATGACTGGAACTTACACTTCTTCATATAATAGAGCTAGCATGTTTCATGCATATGTCGTATTGTATTTCATCTATCTTGTTTACTCTAAATGATATATGTATATGTTCGCTTACACATGCATGTGTAGCTATTTTCTATATATGTATATATGAATCTTACTGAAATTAGTTGTTGGTTTAATTATCACTTTGGATTGCTAGCTTACTTCCCTTCCATGTTGTGATGCATCTTTTCTCATGGGTTACCTTCTTAACTACATGCTTTCATAGGTTTCCAAGGGGTGCACTCACCTCACCCTCCATGTGTTAGAACCACTCATGCACCTTCCTTAACTTACTGCATATGTCACAGGCTTGCTACCAAGAGTGACATCCTACTTACCTCTATCCGAAACTGTGGTGAAGATGATACCGTACGACCCACTGCTAGGGCTCATACACCAAACACTATGAGGTATAGTTGGGACTTCTTACCAAGGAGATCCCTTTAAATGTTAGGAGGTCTAGCACTGTCAACACCTGTATACATATAGTACTACATTTCCTTATCGTCCTTCTATTAGGGACCATTTCCCAACTTGTGCAAGCACTCCCTCATTGAAAAAATCCAACATTCAACCCAAACCCCATCCTCTGTTGCCTTAACCTCTTTCTAGACAACTAAAGGAGTATTTTTATGATGAACTCAAGTTAAACTCTTCATTTCACTCTAAGCTCTTGATGTAGATGGCCGTAAGCAATCTCATTGTCCCATATGAAAATGGCCACCCCTACCATGCATCAAGGGAAGAAAAAGCCAACAAGGATATATCACACAAGTATGGGACAATAGATGGAGCTTGTATAAAGATACCACAATATAACTAACTAAAGATTTACAGAGAGAGCATACGAGGAAGGACTTTGTTGAGGAAACCTTGTGGAAATATCATGAGATACAATTATCGATGATGCCATGAAACTTCAACCCTAAATTTTTTAAGGCCTTGGTATCGAGAATGACCTTCCAAATTTATTGCATGTGGATAAAATATAGTGAAACAAGGCTTGATACTGAAACAAATAGTCCTATAACTTATAGAAATCTAAGAGAGAAGGATAGGGGCTTGGGATGAGGGAAATAAACAAATAATAGCTAAACAAAAATTGATGAAGGGTTGTGAACTAAAAGAACAGAGTTTAACCAACCAATATCAACTAGAGATATAGACTTATGATTACAAAATGAATGCCATCCTTTCCTTTGGACCTGCCTTTGCATGTAAAGCATACCACCATAGTAGAATGCACAAATGTGGAAAAATATTTAGAGCATAAATACCTCTTATAAGTGAACATGAAAAGTCGAAAGGAAATAACCAAAAAAGCAAGGAGAATAACTTATTTAATATTGATTTAGACCATAAATACTATTTAGAAGTGAACATGAAAATTTGAAAGGAAACAACCTAAAAAGAAAGGAGAATAACTTATTTAATATATTATGGCTAAATAATAACTCATTCATATGAAGAAGAACTAGATCCTCATTTCTCTACATGGACTCTAGCCACCTCATCCCATCGTTATTGCTTTTAATATTCTTCAAACCATATGTTGCTACCTCCATGATGCACTAGTACTACTCGACATCTATGGAACTACCTTTTCTCCTTTGAATAATCATGTCTAAACAATCATTGTAGCTAATTGGAATGCAAGAGATGATGGAGTTGAATATGGTATCCCTACATTTTAATTTAATCTTGTAAATTATGTGCCAAGTGAAGGCTATCGTACCCTCCCACCTCGTCATCACTTGACATATCAGGTCAATCATTAATTCCTTATTGGAGCAACAACCCTGGGGTATATATTTAGATATAATACTTGAATTTAGATTTTAGTATTAAATAATAATATTAAAAAGTATTTTCAAAATATTTAGGCATTTAGGGGATTGAAATGAGAATAATGTGAAAAAATTTTACTTTAAAAATCAATTAAGGTAGCTAAAAAAATTATAAATTTCAACAAATAATATTATAAAATGTTGATGCTAAATAAATGAGAAAAACATAGCGTATAGAAATGGTGTGAAAATAAATTCTTTTTTTGCTAAAGCAAGAGTTTTTTCTTCTCATTCAATGACAAAAAAGTTACAAAACTATTTTACAAGTCCTAACCTAAAAGTCAACGGGAGCAACTAGTGATTGCGAAGCCTCAAAAATCAGGTCACGGTCCCACAAAACTCTGTGAATGCCAACAGCCGTAGGATCTGAATCTAGAGAACAGACAATTGGGGGGTGAAAACAGAAACTCAATATGCCTACAAAATGAAAAAAACCATGGACCTTAAGGGAAATTAAACTGAATTCAATGGTTCAATCGAGTCTGTCTAGGGAGATAAATCCCAAGCTACTTTGACATTCGAAACCTAAGAGCCACCATGATGATCACGATAAGCTCAGAGGACAATGAAACTAACAAGCTCGATGAACTATGGCCATAGATCTTCACCCGCCGAATTCGACGATTAGGGAGAATATTGGGTGGAGAAGAAGCTGGAGAAACACTTGCTCGATATAGGTCTTTTTCTCTCTCCTCTCACTGCCACGTGGTGATTGATGAATGGCATCGGAGGAAAACCATGAAAAACCGCTTGGGATCTTGGGGATGCTTGATAAACCACTAAACCACTTGACCTCTATTTTCTTTGAGAAATTAAACCACTCTTTCTCTACATCCTTCCGTCCATTTGAAAGCTAAGGTCTTCTGCTTGATGAACCCTTGTCCTCCATTTGCTTAATTGCCCAATTGTTGTCTCTCCTTCATACTATGATAGTGCTCATTCTTTGCGCATGCCAGACTGTGGCATTCCTCTCACAGATTCCCTTCAGGTGTTAGCTCCCACGTATATATGCTGTGATCATTTTTACAAAGCAACCCTTCATTTGCCAGCCAGTCCGCTAATCTGTTGGCCTTTCTGCGTACATGTACGAAACTTAAGGTTCTCAAGGTTTTTAGATGCAATTGAATATGATGATAGACTTGCAAAATTCAACAGTGGTTCGAGACTTGAATATGATGATAAAACTGCAAAATTCGCAAGCAGTTCGAGACTTCCTCTGGTGCAGAGCCATTGGCTATTTTTTTTATTGAATTAATTGTTAATTCAAAGTCAACCTCTATTATAGTGTTCATCATATTGAGATCTCTTAGAATCTCTAAGCACTTCTCTATGGCCATTAGTTTTGCCATATTGTTGGTAGCTTTCCCTAAATGATTGTGGAAGATGACTATTATATTTCCCTTGTCATCTCTTATAGCTCCTCCATAACCTGCAACCCCTGGGTTTCCTTTCGAGGCTCTGAATGTATTGAATTTCAAGTAGCCGGGGGGATGGTTGCCAGTAATCCTGCCTCATTGTAGAGTGTGTTACAATCCGGATTGTGCCCTAGGGGAAAAACTTCTATAGGCCCAAAAGCAGAATAATGTGAGCCTCCTGGTGTGATGGAGCATTCTCAGGAGGTTGCTTTTGAATGGTAATTATAGTTTCTTTGAGTTGCCTTAGGAGCTAAGTTATTATGTTTTGGGGTGAGCTAGATTTATCATTAAAAATTCTATTATTGTGTTCTTTCCAGACATTCCAGATTAAAAATTCCAGTATCAATGTCTAGGTTGTGCTAACTGTCTCATTCATAAGTTTTTTTGCTCCAATTCTTTAAGGTTTTAGATATGTCTTTTCTATCCCTGTCAGTTTTCCTAAAGATAGAGGAAAGCCAATTCCATAAGGTTGAGGTGAAGGTATAGAGTTTGAGAAGGTGATCCCTTGTTTCTTCCTGAATACCACATAACTGGCATCTGGATGGTCTCGCAAAACCTTTCTTTCTAATATTTTCCCAAGTTAGAATCTTTTTGTGATGAACCATCCACATAGACAACTTGATTTTCATCTAGTGAGGGTGCTTCCATAGGTCCTTCCAAATTTTATCTGGGTTGGAAAAATTGTAACTAGTGGCAATTTCTTTGGCTTATTTGAGGTTGAAGTTTCCCTCACTGCTTCTTCCCCATCTAAGTTGATCTGTGGAAGTAGAGATCAAAATTTTCCTCTTTTCTAGGATTTTAGCAAGAGCTTTAGCCTAGGTCTTCAGAGGAGTCTTTTCACTGTAAATTAGTGCTTTCCATGTTCTCCATTTATCATTGTTCCTTGTCTTATCCCAAAAGTCACTAACCTTTTCTAGTCCTTTGTTGACAGTTTCCTCTTTGAGAATATCCAGTCCTTCTCTCCTTAAGATGGGTTCCTGTTGCCAGTTACCCTCCCAAAACTAGGCTAGGTTCCCATTTCTAATCTCCTAGAAGCTATGTTTCTGAACCAATGCTTTATTCTCCCAAGCATTGTTCCAAATACGGGAGCCCCAGATATGTTCGGTCATTCTGATCAAGTCCCATTCATGCCAGTCCTTTGCATATTTCTGTTTCCAGAGCTTGGCCCATGGGTTGCTTGATTCATTCAGCCATCTCCATCAAAGTTTTGCTCGCAAAACATTTTTGAGAGTTTCCGGGTCATGGAGACCTAGATCCCTATGAGGTTTGGGTTTGAAACATTTGTCCCAAGCTACTAGAACCCATTTCTCTTTTTCCTCCACTTTTCTCCAAAGAAAATCTCTTTGAATGTTCTTGATTTGTTGTGTTGCTTCTCTATGGACAGGAAGAGCCGAAAACATGTAGATTGGAATAGATTGTAGGACCACCTTTGTGAGAACGAGCCTACCAACTAGATTCAAAGATCTACTTGTCCATTTGCTGATTTTGTCCTTCAGTTTATTAGTCAATGGCTCCCAAACTTCCTTGCTCAGAGGTTTGTTAGTGAGAGGTATTCCCAGATATTTGGAGGGAAGATGGTCTCTCTGAAAGTCGAGAATTCTAAAGAGGTTTCTTTGAATGGCAATATTAGTATTAAAAAAAAAACTTTTGATTTTGTGAGACTTACCTCTCTACTAGCTACCAAAGAAAATTCTTGCAGAATTTGTTTGAAAGCTTTGGCTTCTTTGACCATTGGTATGCCCTGTAGCATGGTGTCATCTACAAATTGCTAATGAATCAGAGAGTCTTCGTCCTGGGTAAGCTTGAGACCCTGGATTGTGCCTTCCCCTTAGGCAGAAATGATCGCTTTACCTAATCCTTCCATCATGACAATAAAGAGAAAGGGACATAGGAGATCTCCTTGCTTGAGACCCGTCTAGAGCCAAAAGTATTTGGAAGGAGAACCATTGAGAAGGATGGAAAAGCTAGCAGATGTTACCAAAGCCATAACCCATATTATCTAATTCTGGTCAAAGCCATATGCTTTTAGAACTTCTTTGATGTATAACAACTTAGCTTGTCATATGATTTTGCAAGGTCCAGTGGTATGATCATACCTGCTTGCTTATTATTCTTGAGAGAGTGCACTATTTTGTGAGCTTGAATGATGTTATTGAGAATTTTCCTTCCTTCCAGATATCCAGTTTTCTCCTCCGACATGTGATTTGGAAGAAGGGGCTTGAGTCTATTTGCAATAACTTTGGAGATGATTTTGTATATTACATTAGAGAGGGCTATGGGTCTGAATTGATTTAGAGCCATTACTTTATCATGTTTATGAATTAGGGCTATGAAGGAGGCATTTAGCATTTTTAGGATTGTTTTTGAAATTCTTGAATCCTCCACCACCTCCAATAAGTCTTGTTTGACTATTTCCTAGCTTACCTTTAAGTCAACATTAAAACCATCCAGTCCAAGAGCTTTCCCATTGTGCATCTCTTTTATTACTTCTTTTACCTCCTCTTCTGTCACTGGTCTGTTGAGATTATAATTATCTTCCCTAGTCACTAGTTTTGGAATGTGTTGCGTAAATATTTTAATAGCCAGCGATCTGTCTAAGATAGGCTCCTCTGCTATATGTTTAAAATGTTGTACCAGAATGGATTCCATATCTTTGTGTGTGCTTAGCTCTTTCCCTTGAGGATCTATGAGCTTTGTGATTCAATTATGAGCCTGATGTTCCATAGTTGGTTTGTGGAAAAACCTTGTATTTCTTTCTCCTTCTTTAAGCCATTGCACTGTTGATTTCTGCTTCCAGAAGATTTCTTCTTGCTGACATCTAGTGTCCCATTCCTGTTGGAGAGAGTCAGCTTGCAATTTCGTATCCTTAGTAAAGCCTTCCTTCATAATAATTTGGTTAATTTTCTATAACTTTTGTTCCACTTCTCTTTTGGCTTTAAAAATGTTGCCAAACTCACTTTTGTTTCAATCTTTGAGTTTGACATTAATGTGTTTGAGTCTCTGTTGTAGAAGGAACATTTTCGTGCCTTGAATGGGTAGATCTTCCTTCCACCATTTATCAATATTGGAGATGAAGTTAGGGTGAGTGAGCCAAATGTTTTCGAAACTAAAAGGTCTGTTCCTCAAAGTGCCAATAAAATAAGCTTCTAGCTAAATAGGCCAGTGGTTCGACCCTCCAAAAGGAAGGATAAAAGCATTCAAGTCAGGTCCAAAGAGGAAGAGGTTCTCCGAGATGATCAATCTATCTAGTTTTGAGCCAACTTGCGAAGCTCCTCCCCTCTTATTGTTCCATGTGAAGGTTCCATTTGTTGTTTCTAAGTCCAATAGCCTCAAGTTTTTTACAAATTTCTAGAAAGAAATAGAGTCTCTTCCTATTACTCTAGTTCCTCCTTTTCTTTCCATGAGAGATTTGATCATGTTGAAATCTCCACCCAGAATCCAGGGCATTACTGGATATCTCTCCCTTAGCTCCTCTAGTGAAGTTAGAAGCTTGAGTTTGTCTTCAGGTTTTTGAGGACCATAAACATTGGTTACCATATAGATTTCGTTGTCACCCAAAGGTTGGATAACCATTGAAAGGTAGTTCCTGGATGCTTCAGCATCCATAATGCCAAATTTTAGAGGATTCCAAAGAGTAAGAATCCCACCCGCTGTGTTATTGGCTTTGACTTCTAGGTACTCATATTTACTGAGCCATTTGTTATATATCTCTCGGACCTTACCTATGGAACATTTTGTTTCCTGTATGAACACCATATCTAGGTTTTCTTCTTTTAATCTGGTGCTGAGATTCCTCTGTTTCCTTTTACTTCCTAGACCCCCGATATTCCAGGTTGTAAGCTTCATAATGATGGGTTTTTAAATGAGTAACTGGTGAGATCTTTCATCTTACCTGAGTTGATCATGAGCTTTCCACACTCTGTTAGCAGCTCATTTTGTCTTTTTCTTCCTCTTTTTTTGCCTGGGTTTTTAGCCAAGTGTCTTGATATTTCCTCCATTGAGTTGACCCCTCTATGGTCCTAGCTATTATGTCTTCTTTTGATCCCCGAGGCTTTTGTCTGAGATCTCCAAAGGAAGAGTTGGTTACTCTGTCAAAATCCTCTTGTGGTAGGGAGTTTATCCCTTTGTTGGTTCCATAGATTAAGAATTTTTGTAGATCAAGATTCTCCCTCTCAGGAAGATCCTGTAGTTCTTGGTCCTCTATCCTAACTTCACTTGGGGTTATCTCCTAGTCCCTACTCAGTTCTATGTTGCTTGGTATGGTTACCTATTTTTTTTGTTTTCTTGTATTATTTGCATGTTGTCCTCCTTTTCCTTCTTTATAGGATGGTTTTCTAGTGTAATGACCTTTCCAATGTTCCCCCCCTCTTCTTCTAAAATTTCAAAACTGTTGTGACTTGATAGCTTGTTTTCACTCTGTTTATTTTGGTACTTTCTTCCCCCTCCTTTCCCTCTGCCTCCCATCTTGGTGAAAACTCCAGGATCTTTGCCTGTGTTGGTTCTTGGATTATCCTCCCTTTGTTTTGTGGGCAGTCTCTAAATAAGTGCCGATGTTCATGAAATTTTCGACATCTAAAAGGGACATGTTCGTAGTCCACCGTCTATACCCATTCCTCATCATAAACTTCTATAACAACTTCATTCGGGAGTGCTCTTGATAGATCCATTTCCACACATATTCATGTGAAGGAGGTATATTTACCTCGCAAAGTTGCATCTGATATTTTTAGAAAATTTCATAATTTATTTCCTATAGATTTTAAAGATTCAGGCAACCAATAATCTAGAGGTAGGGAGTAAAGTCTTATCCATATCAGGACCAATGTGAATGTTTCTTGCTCTGGAACAAATTTCATTACCCAGGGTCGCATATATAGTCCTGCAGTAGCATAGAAATAGGGTCCTCCTTAGAAAACTCTGTCTTTGTCCTCTAGGCTAGGGAAAACCACTGTGAAGAAACCCTTGGACCCTAGATGCAGAGTTATATCTCTTTTTGGTTTTTATTTGTTTCTTATCCATGTGTACAGATTCTTCTCTGTAGACCATATACCCATAAACATGCATATAATAGCATACGTCGCCATGTGACCTCTGTGCAGCTGTAGTGAAGTATCATTCAGAACAACCCAGGGTTTTATGGTTGACTTGGGTTTACAGGGTCCTGCTGTAGAACTATACACATTTTTCTGACTGTTGTCCTCTAGTCTCTCCTCCCATCTAGCCGCCCCGTGAGTCTCTTCTAGTTCATCAGATATGTTGCTTTCCAGTTCTTTTGAGTCTGTCTTCTTTTTTTCTGGCCTCCAAGGGTTTCCTGAATACATTCATACTCATTTCCCTGCTTTTATTTGATACAACGTTACTATAGGAAAGAGTGGAACTCCCTCCTCTTGGCCCCTCCATTATTACCAGCTCACTCCTCCTATCGCTCCCTGTTCTAAACCCTAGGTCCATTCACCTCCAGTCGGAAAAAGAGATCGACCCAACTCTTTTTCCATCAATCCCTTTTCTCATCTCATTCCCAAGCCTTAATTTTATTAGCCTTCATAGGTGCGAAAATAAATTCATTTTAAATGGAAAAAAATATTAAATACATTCCATTGATATGAATTAGAGTACAAATCAAGGAGCACAAAATAAATGGTAAGAGGTAAGTTATTAAGGTAGTCCTGTTGTAAAGGTTTTAAGTTTGAAACTTCATGCACACAAATCCAACGATTGTCAAGAAAATATTTATTACTCATCTCGTCTTTTTAAAATCTTTTCAATAGTTTTCTTCAAAATCATAGAATTATTAGTGTTGAGATGACCTTGCTATGATTGAAATTCTTTCACAAAATTTCCTGGAGAGAGAATGAGGGTCCCAAAAAAGTAAACGATTTGGCATATAGGCTTATATGGAATTTTAATTTTCCTCAAGGTCAACATGGATTATTACCGTGATAAGGGATTATCTAGGAAAGACTTCGTTATCAAAGAATATTTTTAGAACAATTTTTTTTAATAGTACATTTACTATTTTTTGGAATAAAAAAGAATACACATGGAACATATAAGGAATTATCTATGAAAATCTTATTTATCAAAGAATATCTTTGCAACAAAAAATCAATATAGTACATGTACTATATTTTGGAATAAAAAAGAATACACATGCAACATATCTTAATTAAATCTGATATTTAATATTAGTTTTTAAATTTTCTTTCTTATATGTAACAAGACGAGTTGCGAAGCAGCAAGTTCGTGCCAGTGCATGAGAGCCAAGTGCCTATGTGGGCCCTCGCATGAGAGCCAAGTGCCTCACTTGGGTCGATGAAGAATAGGTTAGGGCTCATACGCACTTATACGATCATTAGCCCATGCAGAAGGCGAGAAACATAGCATTAGCACCAGCAATAGCCATGCAGAAGGCGAGGAAACATAGCATTAGCAGCCAAATCAACATGGAGCAGAGACAGATGAATCAAATTTCCCCTACAAATGATGGGAGGCGGGTCTCAGGCTAGATTGCTACAATCTCTGAAGTCAATCCGACTTTTCAGGCATTTTCCATCTGTGTTAGCAGTTTCAACACTGTGTTGGCATGTAATTTGGATATCAAAGGATGTGAACTAGCGATGAGTTGCAGTATCAATACCACATCTCTACTGTATAATAACCAATTGCGAATTTCTCAATAAAGAGATATTCTTCGATATTTGGTTCTCATTATAAGTAATTCCTTTGTGCAGCAGGATGTGGACTAGCGATGAGTTGCAGTACCAATACCACATCTCTACTGTATAATAACTAACTGTGAATTCCGCCATAAAGAGATATTCTTCGATATTTGGTTCTCGTTACTGCGGCCTTGTATTGGCCTGATCTTTTTAGGTACTTCAGCTCATTTTGGTAAGTTATTTCGTATTCCGCTTGATATGAACATCATCTCAATTTCTTTTTGGAATTCTTGTACAAAAGCTGTTTCGTTTCTTCGCAGGCGAAATAACTCAAGGAACTAGAAGTATTTGTCGCATTTTTTTAAATGTTTAATATGTTAAAACATTAGAGATCTGTCGATGTTTTTCAGAATCAAAAGAAGTCGGGCCAAATCTAGCTGAAAAATCCATAGCCTCTACCTGGTTGCGTTCGAATGCCATGGTGGATGCTGAAGTTAGCAAGTTTATCAGCAGCTATGCACTTTTTGTTTATCAAAAAAATTATAGTGTTGCATAATTTAATTATAGTTACTATAATTTAATTTAAAGAGTATCCAAATTTAACAAGAATAATATGTGATTCAGATAGAGAATAAGAATCCAGACCCTATGTGGGCCCCCGCATGAGAGCTAAGTGCCTATGTGGGCCCTCGCATGAGAGCCAAGTGCCTCACCTGTCCGTCCTTCTGCGAACATTTTTATATCGGACTTGCTAGTTGTCTCAGAGCCTTCGCTCCTCAATGTAAAGTGTCATTAAACCGAATAGCTACTTTTTTTCAGGAAGAAGAGATGCAATGCAATGAAAGGCATTTGTCATCTGTCTTAGTAGTTTCGACACTGTGTTGGCTTGTAATTTGGATATCAAAGGATATGATACAGGGCCTGGTTGTTCTTCAATTGGAGTTGGAATGTACAAGGCATAAACCTTCTATATGAGAATGCAGTTGATGCGGTGAAAGCCGATATCAACGAGAATCTAAAACAACTAATGAACGCGCACAATTTTCATTTGCCACCCAACTGGACATTTCCCCAATTTACAAGTGCAGTATTTGGATAGGAACTTAACGATCTAAGTAATTCCTTTGTGCAGCAGGATGTGGACTAGCGATGAGTTGCAATACCAATACCACATCTATATTGTATAATAACTAATTGTGAATTCCACAATAAAGAGATATTCTTTGATATTTGGTTCTCGTTACTTCGGCCTTGTATTGGCCTTATTTTTTCAAGTACTTCAGCTCATTTTGGTAAGTTATTTCGTATTCCGCTTGATATGAACATCATTTCAATTTCTTTTTGGAATTCTTGTACAAACGCTGTTTCGTTTCTTCGCAGGCGAAATAACTCAAGGAACTAGAAGTATTTGTCGCGTTTTTTTAAATGTTTAATATGTTAAAACATTAGAGATCTATCGATGTTTTTTAGAGTCAAAAGAAGACGGGCCAAATCTAGCTGAAAAATCCATAGCCTCTACCTGGTTGCGTTCCTTCTTGCATTTTTGTTGGGTGACATAGTGAACTTTGGTTAAGATTTCGCTGTAATGGCTGCGAATTCATTGCCTCCCGGGTTCAAATTTCATCCCACGGACGAAGAACTAGTAGGTTATTATTTGAAAAGGAAAGTTCATGCATGGAAGATAGAGCTTGACATTATTCCCGAGGTTGATCTATACAACTGTGAGCTGTGGGACTGGCTTGGTAAGTTAGATTATAATCGTTGTTACTTGCGAATTGCATTATGAACATTTAGACATGCCTGTTCAGCAATGAAAAACCATAAAGAAAATAAGATTACTGGGTTCAAAAATCTGTTAATTAGTTTGCTAAATATGACCCTCATTAAGTCACAGCTCTAAAATATTTAACTTACTATTTATCCTGCGATTTTTTGAATGCAGACAAATCCTTTCTGCCTGGACGTGATCTTGAGTGGTGCAAAAGGTACAGTTTTAGCCTAATATTATTTTTTTAATATCTGCAAAACAAGAGGCATTATTTAAATAAATATTTCAGCTTGCCTTCAAAAAAAATTAAGGGTGTGCGCCTGCATAGAATAATTAAGGGAGTGCACCTTCATAGAATCACTAGATAGTAGAATAATTAAGGGAGTGCGCCTACATAGAATCACTAGATAGCTACTGATTCCTTAATTCCTTGATAAATTTGTACAATTGCTAAGTATTAATAGAGATTATTCATCCCCGATTCTCTGCGCGGAAAAATTAATTCTATGAACCTGGTAAAATTCAACAACACCGATAAGTTTTATACCTTGTCTTCTGTGGTGTAGGTGCAGATAAAAGGACCCACACAACTTCATTCTCCAGAACGTGGTATAGGAACTAGCGCTCTCTCAATTGCAACTTCATCTTCTGCCACTCCTCCGTTGCTCCCACTCCTACAATTGCATGCTTCGGCGAGGTTTTTAGAATGAATTTATCCAGTTTTCTAAAGGTCAGAACTTCAATGGATCGGGACACTTGGAAAAATCCATAGCAGTTGTCGAAGCCATAGCAGTTCTCCATGAAGTCGTGGCAGCTGTACATGCAGAGACAGCGAGATGCTTGTTCTCTAGTATACTAAAGAATATTATGATTGCCATTTGCTTTTTTGATTTAATGCTAGCATTACTTGCAAGCTAAAATTTTAAATTTCTAAATGTGAAGCGCAAATATCATATAACCATATGTTTTTAACCTCCCCGCCTCGGGAAGAGGCTAAATAAGACGATCAAATAGATTTTTGTTCAAAAAGTTTGGTTTTCTGTCATAGTAGCTACTTATTCCGGATGATAAGTAGCTTAATTTAATGCTAAAAACAACATTTCAATTGCTATAGTCCCTGGCCATTACTAGATGGCAGGGACTAATAATATACGTGAGGCATTAATAGTGGAGAAATAGAAGTATTTTGACTATGTCACTAAAGACTTGTGCATTAGAAGGAAACTTGAGATACCTAGTTCCCTTTTAGTTATTTTGGCTTAACTAGAACTGTGGCACCTGTGAATTTAAGGGAAGTTCTTAAATGGATGTTAAAGACATTGATGTTGGAAAATTCAAATTGGTAGTTTATTAAATCAATTTTCTATAACTTTTCTATGAATTTTTCTTTTGTTTCTTTATTAGATCTTTTTCATTAAACAAATATTAAGAAAAAAATAATAAATATAGTGGACAAAGAAATTATACCTCAATTTTTGGCAAACCATCTCCAAAAGAAAAACTTGGAAACTTAGAAAAATCAATAATATAGATTAATAATAAGCTAAGATTTTTCAGAGAAATCACATAATCATTTTCGGATTAACGTGTTTTGAATCTTTATCTAGGTTCATGAGTAGGAGGAGCAAGATCAATAGACCATTAAGTTATACCACAGATGCAATAGTGAATTTTGAATGTTCAAAAAGAAAAATAAAAGCAAATATCCGTTAAGTGATAAAAACAATTTAACTTTTAGCTATTTTTTATTTTTATACTTTGTTTGTTTAATTTTCAAACTTCAGAAACTATTATATACTCTAACCAATTTTTGTTTCATTTTTAATTTTTAGGATTCAAATATCATATTAATTCAAATTATATTAATTATAAATAATGATTAAAAGAAAAAGAAATATCGTTATATATAGAAGGGAATTTTTTATAATAAGAATAATAAGAGCAATAAAATTATATCTATCTAATAATATAATAATAATATCATTCATAAAATCCATAATAAACCAAAATTCAAAATAAAATAAAAAACAATTACAATAAAAGAGAACATAGAACCAAACACATACCAATCCATAAAAGAGAAAGACGAAAGGAGGAGAGAGAAACCCAAGGGGGGTGAGGGGGTTAAGAACAAAAAGAAGGTGCCCGTGAGCTACTTAACTTCCATCAATCGTCCCTATTAAGAGTCTTATTTCTCTTTTCAATTTCGATGGCTTCCCTTAAGTTTTAGAGATGGAAATGATCAACCCTCGTGAGGACTTTAGAATCCTCTAAGCGAATATGGTGTTTTATTAATTCAACATGTTCCATTAGAGAAGAGGAGTGAGTCCTATAGTGCCTAAGATCCGTTGCATGCTCTTGAACCCTATGAGAAACGGAACAACCAGTCTCTCCAATGTAGGGGGTTCCACAATAACATGTAATTAAATAAATACTCTTCATGGTTTTGGGATCAATTGAGTCCTTGACAGATCTTAAAGAGCCACGAATGGTTTTCAAAGGTCTAAAAATGGATTCAATCTTATGATTCTTCGAGATCATAATAATCTTGTCAGTCATCCCGTGGATAAAGGGAAGCTGGATACTAGAGACTACCTCAACCTCTTTCTTAGATCTAAGTCCCTGACTAGCTTTCGAAAAGGCCCATAAACCCTCGAATTTATTATAATCATTCTTCTTGAAGATATTAAAGAGATGGGTTTTCTCAACCCCCATCTGTTCCTCATCAGAATCCTTTAAAGCCCTAGTAGCTAGAGTGTTGAGAACCCCTAGTTTCTGGGCTGGAAAGTGATGAGATTTAGAATGAAGATATTGTTTCGTGTGAGTTTCCTTATGAAAAACCTAGTGGGAGAACCCCACATGGAACAATATCTTCATTCTAAATCTCATCACTTTCTAACCCAAAAAATAGGGGTTCTCAACGCTCTAGCTATTAGGGCTTTAAGGGTTTCTAATGAAGAAATTCTTGAGATGGAGAAAACACATCTCTTTAATGTCTTCGAGAAGAATGGTTATAATAAGTTCGAGGGTTTCCGGGCCTTTTCAAAAGCTGGTTAGGGACCTAGATCTAAGAAAGAGGTTGAGGTGGCCTCTAGTATCCAGCATCCCTTTATCCAGGGGACGACTAACAAGATTGCCAGGATCCTAAAGAAGCATAATATTGGATCCACTTTTAGACCATTGAAGCCCATTCGTGGCTCTTTAAGATCCGTCAAGGACCCCATTGATCTCAAAAGCATGAAGGGTGTTTATTTAATTACATGTTGTTGTGGAACCCCCTACATTGGAGAGATTGGTCATTCCATTTCTTAGAAGATTCAGGAGCACGCAACGGATATTAGGTGCTATAGGACTCACTCCTATGCTCTAGCGGAGGATGCTGAATTAAAAAAACACCATATTTGCTTAGAGGATTCTAAGGTCCTCACGAGGGTTGTTCATTTCCATCTCTGAAAATTAAGAGAAGCCATCAAGGCTGGAAAGAGAATTGAGACTCTTAATAGGGACGATGGATGGAAGTTTAGTAGCTCATGTGTAGGCTCTCTTTTTTCTTAAGCGCCCCTTGGGTTTCTCTCTCCTCCTTTTGTCTTTCTCCTTTCTGGATTGGTATGTGTTTGGTTCTATGTCTTCTCTTATTATAATTGTTTTGGATTTATTTTGAATTTTGGTTTACTATTGATTGTATGAATAATAATATTATTATATTATTAGATAGATATAATTTTATTGGTTTTTATTATTATAAAAGTTTCCCTTCTTATTACATAGATATTTCTTTTAGTAAATCATTATTTATAATTAATATAATTTGAATTAATATGATATTTGAATCCTAAAAATCAAATAAAAATAAATAAAAATTGGTTAGAGTATATAATAATTTCTCAAATTTGAAAATTAGACAAATTAAATATAAAATTCAAAAATAACTAACAGTTAAATTGTTTTTATCCTTTAAAAGCTCTTTGCATTCATTTTTCTTTTTTACCATTGGAAATTAATGGTCTATTGATCTTGCTCCTCATCGCTGTCCTAAAGGTTCGACTCGTCCTTAAAATGGTTATGTGATTTCTAGAGAAGATCTTAGCTTATATCATGAATCACAAAAAGATCTAGTCTAAGATAGATTAATAATATTTATAATACATAATATTATACATACATAATCCATAATAATGGATTTTAACTATTACATATTGAAATTTATTATAAAGCTCTATATCAATTATTCAAATTTATATTTCTTGATTTTAAATTAAAAAAATAATATATATTATTATATATAAAATATAGATATATATAATTTAAATAATGAATATCATTCTCTACCATTTTTTGTCAAATTTATTTTAAGTGATCTTATGGTTACTAGTTTTATTTTAATAATTATAATGAATTATTTTTGTAATAATCTCTTAAAATTTAATAAATAGTTTATATTAATACTGATTTCTTTTCATTAACCTGTTTTACTTCCCAAATCCTTCAATTAATTTGTAATATTAATTTTGACCAAATTTAAAACACATTTACAAAGTGGAGTCAACACTTCCCCTCAAAAACAACTATTAAATCGACAATTAAATTCACAGAAAGAGCTATTATATCGACATCTAAATTTACATTTCAAAACAGAGAGACAATGTTACATCACAGAGAGACGCTGAAAACAGTATTGTGTGAAGTGGGGATTTCGTGAGAAAAGTAGAGCATGTTCTTTAGGTGGTATCAAGTTCTTGAATTCTACAAGGAATCTGCTTTAAGCTCTCACCCGACATATTAGTCTCATTTACAAGTAGAGAGGAGCAAGAAATCCGAGCATATTTTCTTCCCATTGACGTTGCTTCCCGGCCAAATGTAAATGCAATTTTTTTTCTCAGAGAGCAGATGCGAACAATCCGTCCTCTGCAAAATCTGCAATTATTTTTGTTACTTTGTTTTCAGAAATAGTAGAGCATACCATTTTTTTTACTTTTGTTTTCAGAAATAGTAGAGCATACCATTTTTTTTTTTACTTTTGTTTTGAGAAATAGATAAGCATACGAGCTGGAGTTATAAATTGTTTTACCCTATTCTCTATTCTGTTAAAACGAATGTAAACTTATTTCCAACTCTGAATTGATGATAACTCAAAAAGATAAAATCTTTTGAATTTTTGTTTCTTCATCTATGAGAAACAAGACAAAACTACCCCCACAACAAAATAATAATCCATCGATACCATATAATTTCAGAATGAAAAAAAGATAGAAAGCTTGTTAAATTGTTTACAAGTTGTAGTGAGGTTAAAAGAAATAGCCTAAAAAGATAGAAAGCTTGTTAAACTGTTTACAAGTTGTAGTGAGGTTAAAAGTGCCACCCTAAACCTGAAAAATATTATATAGATAAATACATAACTGACAAAAGGGGAAGTAAGGTTTTCACTTAAATGTGCTTGGTTGCTACCTTGACGTTACCTATTTCAGTTGTCTCTTTACTTTATTTTTGGAGTTGAATTATGTCAACTACCACCATTGTCATCATGATCCAATGTTATATTATATCAAAGATGGTCCCAATATGAATATCAACCATGGTTAATTTTGGTCAATTATGGTCAACTATGGTCATTAGTCATGGTCACATTGTCACAATGATTGTCTCTTCGTTCAACGTCACATTATGACAACCGTGGTCATCCATGGTGAACAATAATCAACTATGGTCCATCATTGCATTATGAGAAAGATTGTCTCAATATGAAAATAAACCATGGTCAAATGTCACATTGTGAGAAAGATTGTCTCAATATGAAAATCAATCATGGTCAACCATAGTCCATTGTCGCATTGTGACAAAGGTTGTGTCAATATGAAAATCAATCATAGTCAACAACAGATAACCATGTTTATTTTAGGGCTTATAATATTTATCTTAGGGTTTATATACCTTGGGTTTATAATATTAAACCCTTGAATTTAATATTGTACTCTTGGGTTTATAATCTCCTAATTCTTTAATATCAATCCCTTGCATTTATTAATCTCTTTCCTTTATAATATCAATTCCTTGGGTTTATTAATCTAAGGGTTCATATTCTTAGCGTTTAATATTATTCATAGGGTTTATATATAAATTCTAGAGTTTAATATAATTATGTTTGGTTTATATTGTTGTCAACTATGGTCAACCATGGTCCAAAGTCATATTGTGACAAAGATTATTTGAATATGAAAATCAACCATGTTCAACCATCGTTAACCATGGTCCAACGTCACATGGTCAATGTTAAAATCGACCATGGTCAACCATGGTCCATTTTCGCATTATTACATTACATTGTAATTTATTCAATGTGGCATTGTTATTACAATACCAAACTTGGGTTGAATACAAGGTTTATAATATTAGGGTTTTTCAATATCTAGTCTATAATATTAAAGTTTATACTGGATCCCTTGCGTTTATAATATTAATAATTAGTCGGGTTCATTATTCCATTGGATTTATAATATTACTCTCTTTTGTTTTTAATCCCTAGGGTTTATAATATTAATCTTTGGGTTTATTGATCATTTGTGTTAATAATCCCCAAAATTTATAATATTAATAATTCATTGGCTTTATTAATC
>APFE031078929.1:89191-130519 GCA_000404065.3 Pinus taeda | reverse complement strand
AAAATAACAATAACATTGCTAGGGTTTGTCGTAGAAGTTTAGTGTTGGGCACCAAGGAGAGGCAAGAGGGGGGGATTTCCACTCCCTCCTATAGTCAGACAATCTCTAATCGATTCAAGAAACCTCTGGAGGTTGAAACCGGCATTTTAGGGGGAGGGAAACAGGAAAACAGAAGCTCACAGGGGCAGAAAAATACGCAGGAAGAAGTCAGAAGAGAATAGAAAGAGAAAATAAGAATGATGACACCAGAAATCGGACTAGACCTTGTAAGCCTAGGGCAACCATCACACCCCCAGTGGTGTTAAGTGATCCAATGCTACAGGCACATAGGGAACACATGGTAACTTATGTAGTCATCTGTAAATTCATGGGGTTATGGCCAACGAAGAAGGCTTTATAGGGATGGATAAAGAATCGTTGGCAACATAAGCGGGATATAGATTTGCACCTTGGATCCAAGGGTTTCTTCACTATATTTTTTACAAACATAGAGGATAAAGACAGGGTGTTTGAAGGAGGCCCTTAATTCTATGCTACTACATGCCGCTATATGCAGCCTTAGGTGATGAATTTTGTCCCGCGGCATGAGACATTCACTTCAATCCCGGCTTGGGTAAGGCTCTATTTCCTACCTTTGGACTATTGAGAGCCAATATCATTAAAAGCATTAGGAAATAAACTAGGGCATTTTGTGAAAATATCAGAGGCCACTATGTGGGGAAAGTATACCTACTTTGCCCGTATATGCGTAGAGATGGACCTCTCTAGAGCTCTACCGGTTGAAATAATTCTAGAAGTATTTTATGAAGAATGGGTGTAAGAGGTGGACTATGAGCATGTTCCTTTTAGATGCCAAAAATGCCATGAACATGGGAATTTATTCAGAGACTAGCCCTTAAACAAAATAGAAAGAAGAACAAAAGCCACCTCAGGGAAAGAAACTGAAATCTTTAACAAAGTTGGGAACAGAGGTAAAGGAGGGAAAAAGTACCAAAAGAAAATCAACGAGGAAAAGCAGTTAAATCAGAATAAGTACAAGGTATTAGAAGACAAAGAGGAGCATGATAATGCGAACCAAACACTGGAGGACAACCCTGTAGGGAATGAAAAGGAAGAGAGCATGGAGGATAAACATGAAAACAACCAACAAAAGGAGGATCTGTTGAACACTATGGAACTTAATAAGGACCAAGAGATGACCCCAAGTGAGGTAGGAACAGAGGATCATGAACTGCAGGATATTATTGATAGGGAGAATTTAAAAGGTTCCTAGAGTAGGGAACCACCAAAGAAATGGATTCGCTACCATAAGAGGAGTTTAATAGAGTGAAACAACTATTCCTATGGAGAACTCAAGCAAAAAGTTCGTTAGTCAAAAGAAACCATGATAGTCAGGACAATGAAGGGGTGAAAACAATGAAGGAAACAAAGGAACTAGCTCTTAAGATCCTAAGGACGAAAAGAAGAAGGAAAAAGCAGAATGAGCTGTTGATAGAGTGTGGAAAAATCATGATTGATTTAGGCAAGATGAAAGACCTAACTAGTTACTCATTTACAAATCTTTCTTAATGTGGCTCAAAACATGGAATATTGGGTTCTAGGAAGTAAAAGGAAACAAAGGAATCTTAGAAATAGAATGAAAGAAGAAAAGGCAAATATGATTTTCATCCAGGAAACAAAATGTTCACTAGAAAAAATAAGAGAGATACATAGTAAATGGCTTATCAAATATGAATATCTAGAAGTTAAAGCAAACAAAGCATCAGGAGGGATTCTCACACTCTAGAACCCTCAGAAACTTGATATCATAGATGCTAAAGCATCTAGGACCTATTTATCAGTGGTCATCCAACCTTTGGGGGAATATGAAGTTTATCTCCTCACTTATGTTTATGGTCGACAAAAGTAGGAAGATAAACTCAGACTTCTAACCTCATTGGACGAGTTATGAGGAAGACATCCGGGTATCCCCTGGATTGTGGGAGGGGACTTCAATATGATTAGATCTCTAATGGAGAAAAAAGGGGGAACCAGAGCACGAGGCAGATATTCTATAGCATTTCAAAATTTCATAAATAACATGAAGCTTGTAGATACAGAAACAAGTAATGGCATCTTTACCTAGAATAATAAGAGTGGAGGAGTGGCTCAAGTAGCCTCTAAACTTGATAGATTCATTATCTCTGACAACCTCATCCTCATAGGAAATAAATTAGTATCAATGATACTTCCTTTTGGAGGCTTGGATCACTACCCTATTCAACTTGAAGCATCCTTTATAAGAACTCCAAGAAATAGACCTTTCCAGTTTGAAAACATTTGGCTTACCCATCCTAACTTCATCAGCAATATTGCAAGATGGTGGACAGAGGATACACAAATTCAAGGTACTAAAATGTTACTTCTACATCAGAGATTGAAACATGTCAAACAAGGCTAAAAGATTGGAATAAGAATGGATTTGGAAATATACTAGAAATCAAAAAAGTAGCAGAACAGAAACTACAGGAGATTAACCAACCCTTCATGATAGAGGGCTTCACCGAGGAGAGTAAGGAAAAAGTTGATTATGTTCAACAAGAATGGGAAGACTTATGCAAGCAAGAGGATATTTTATAGAAACAAAAATCGAGGATACAATGGTTAAAAGAAGGAGAAAGAAATACAAGGTTTTCTCACAAATCTACCATGGATCATAGGTTGCAAAACAAGATTTCAAAAATCAAAGATACTCATGGAAAACAACTCACTACACACCAAGAAATAGAAACTATTCTGGTTCAGCACTTCCAAGGCATAGCCGAGGAGCCCCTCATAGAAAGATCTCAATTTATCAAGGACTTCAGAAAGCACATTCCTAAGCTAGTGACAAGAGAAGACAATTATAATCTTAATGGGCTAGTGAATGAAGAGGAAATCAACGAAGTCATCAATGAAATGCAAAACGGGAAAGCTCCAGGTCTGATGGCTTCAACATTGACTTCTTCAAAGCATGCTGGGAAATAGTCAAGCAAGATATCCTCGATGTGGTGGAGGGCTCAAGGAAAAACAAAACTCTTCTGAAGGTGCTCAACACTTCTTTCATAGCCATGATTCCAAAGAATGAGAATGCTATCACTCCTCACAGATTTAGACCCATAGCATTATGCAATGTGGTGTATAAAATTATTTCAAAAGTAATTGTGAACAGACTTAAGCCCCTGTTCTCAACTCTCGTGTCTAAGAAGCAAATTGGATATGTGCAAGGTAGGAAAATTCTTAATAACATCATTCAAGCTCATGAAGTGGTTCACTCACTTAAGAGTAATAAGCAGGTAGGTATGATCATTCAGCTTGACCTATAAAAGGCTTTTGATAAGTTGAGTTGGGATTACATAAAGGAAGTACTGATAGCATATGTCTTTGAACATAACTGGATAAGATGGGTAATGGCCCTTGTAACCACCCAAAGTTTTTCAATCCTACTAAATGGCTCACCATCAAATACCATTAAGTCCTCAAGAGGACTCAGACAAGGTGATCTCCTCTCACCCTTCCTCTTTATTCTCATGATGGAAGGGCTAGGTAATGTGATTAAATATTCCAAAGGAGAAGGCAGAATCCAAGGTCTCAAACTCACTTTAAATGGGGATGCCTTGACCCATCAACAATTTGTGGACGACGCCATGATGCAGGGTATACCCACAGTCAAAGAAGCTCAAGCCTTCAAACAAATGCTGAAAGACTATGCTATGGATGTGGGGAAAGAGGTAAGCCTAAGAAAATCAAAGATTTTATTTTTTAATATTGACATTGCCATTCAGAGAAATCTCACAAGAATTCTAAGCTTCCAAAGAGATATGCTACCCTCCAGATATTTGGGAGTACCTCTAATAGACAAACCTCTCAGCAAGGCCATTTGGGATTCGGTTACTAATAAAATTCTGGACAAAATCTGGAAACGAACTACCAAATCTTTGAATATAGCAAGATGGCTAGTGCTTACAAAAGTTATCCTACGAACTGTCCCCATATTCATGCTCACAGTCCTTCCATCTCCTAAAGGAGTAATGCAACACATTAGAAATATCCAAAGGGATTTTCTTTGGGGCAAAGGGGAAGAGAAAAATAAATGAGCCTTGGTAGTCTAGGATAAAATATGTAAGCCTAAGATACATGGAGGTTTGGGACTTGATGACCCTGAAACACTTAACAAAGTCTTAGTGGAAAAACTATGGTGGAGATGGCTAAAAGAATCAGTTTCCCCTTGGGCCAAAGTATGGAAACAGAAATATGAAAGTAATTGGAAAGAAAGGGATTAGATTAGGATGACGGGACTGATCAAAGGCTCCCACATTTGGAACAAAGCCTAGGAAAACAGAGCCATAGTTCAGAAACATAGTTTTTTGGAAATCAGAGATGCAAACCTTGCTTGGTTTTGGGAGGATAATTGGTAACAGGAACCTAGACTCTTAAAAGAAGAATTTGTCAATCTCAAGTATGAAACTGATGACAAAGGGTTACTCAAAGTAAATGACTTTTGTGATTAGGAAAGAAGTGGTGGAAAATGGAGAAAATGGAAGAGCCTACTTTACAGAGATGACTCCCCATTGAAAGCCTAGGCAAAAGCTCTTACAGTCATCTTGGAACAAAGAAAGATTCTAATATCAACATCTCCATATCAGCTAAGATGGTGTAAAAACAATGAAGGAAACTTCAACCTCAAAGAGGCCAAG
This sequence comes from Pinus taeda, assembly GCA_000404065.3. Lineage (NCBI taxonomy): Eukaryota > Viridiplantae > Streptophyta > Pinopsida > Pinales > Pinaceae > Pinus > Pinus taeda. The sequence goes on along the minus strand of APFE031078929.1, from coordinate 125,804 downwards.
TGAATAGCCTTGGGGCTAGATTTTTCCCAAGCCCTGATAAGGTATGGAAGGACCCATGGCAGAATCAAAAATGGATGAAAATTAAACTATTCATGTGGTTAGTGCAACATAAAAAAATTATGACTTGGGAAAATCTTAGGAAAAGAGTTGTGGCTGGACCATCCAGGTGCCACCTATGTGAATTACAGGAAGAAACTATGGATCACCTTCTCAACCTATGCCCTTTCACCTCCACCTTATGGAATTGGGTGGATTCAATCTTTAGATAAATAGACAGGGACATTGGCAAATTTACCAGTACTTTGAAGAATTGGAGGAAAGATTTCTCAGCAAATGAAATAATCAAGGAAGCATGGGCTTTGGTTCTAGGCGTCATAATTTGGGATGTCTGGAAAGAGTGCAACAATAAAATTTTCAAGAACAATATTGGGTCCCCACAGAGCATCATGACTCAGATCATAAGACAGCTCAAGGAGACTATAGGAACCCTTTTAAAAAATCTCCCTGATAACCAACCTGAAGATCAAGATGAGCAGATACTTCTAAATTTGGGACTACGGGGGCTTTCCCCCAAGGGAAACAACAAGACAATAAGTAATATAATAGCTAATAAGGAATTCTAGCAACCTCTACCTCAGGGTTTTTTGAAATGAAATATATATGGAGCCTCAAAAGGAAGCCCAGGACTAGCTAGGTATGGGGGGAGTCATAAGAGATGAAAGAGGTTTCATAAAACCATCTTTCGCTGTCATTTGGGGAAGGCCACCAATAATATGGCAAAGCTCATGGCCATGGAACATTTCCTAGAAATCCTAAGGGACTCAAATATTCATAACATCATAATTGAAGCTGATTCTGAATTGATAATTAATTCGGTCAAGAAAATTGATAATGGATCAGCACCAGACAAAGTGTCGAGACACTAGAGGTTACTACAAGTTTATCAACGCATTCAATCCCACCTGCAAAACATGATAACCCTTAGTTTTATCAATGTGTAGAACAACCAATAAATTAGCAGACATCCTAGCAAATGAAGGCATGCTTTGTACAAAAACCAATATAAAATATGACTGGACAGGGACTCCCCAAGGAAATTTAAGGGAATAATGTTCCAGACAAGTGACCTTAGACAGAGATCTTTATCAGAGCAAGGAGAATAAGCAGAATGAAGACTATGGGAGACAAAGAAATTTGGTCCATAGGGGAAAGTAGTATATGGCAAAGCATGCAAAGGAGGGTAAGTATCCATTAGGCCTTCAGGTAGGAAATTGGGCCTTTGGGCTAGAAATTTTCCCTAGAAATTTATATATTAATGGTGCTCAAGCTGGAGAATGTAAACAAGATTAGGTGGGCCAAAGATATACTTATGGATCCTAAGTGCATCCATATTAGAAGAGGGACCCTCTTTCATTGGGAGACGGATGTAGATAAAAGGGAAGTAGGTCGACCAAATCGCAGAAATCCCATGCATTTCGCATGGAGAACAACAAGAAAGATTATGAGGAAACCAGACCCAAAATTATATAGGTGGGAGATTAATCAAGCTTCAGGTTTGAATCAAAGGTTAATTCCGTGCTAGTTGCATGGCTTCATCGGGATCGCATGCAAATGGTGGATTTCAGGTAGATAAAGTGCTTGGAAGTTAGAACCCCAGATGGACCCGAAATATTTATTAAATAAGTTTCATTAGGCTCATCAGGTCTGAATTGATGGATAAAGGTTGTGCTTGTTAGTCACCCGAAATGAGTCTTGGTCACTAGATTTGTGGAGGAGGATCGAACAGTCTTAGGAGGACTATGTGTTATGTTTTGTGGGCCCTCGACCCGTTGTTTGAGATTATGTCTCAAGAACAAGGCTTTTGTTGGCTTGTCTTATTGGTGGGCCATACCTCGGTTTTTTGTAAATAAATGAATATAAGGACCTGCTCTTGCTCAAGAAAAAAAAAAATTAATAATAAAATTTTCATTGATGTTAATATAAATTTTTTAATATAAATAATAATAAATGTGATTGATATATGCTTATTGCCATTTATCAACCACATTTATTAATGTGGTTGTGCTAGTTTTATAAATCAAATGCATAACCAATAAAAATTTCTAGAAAAAACATATGTAAAAAGCTAAGAGTGTTATCAGGAAATCTAGTTTCCACTCAGAGCTACTAGTCCCACTAAGACTGGTAGCTATCTTAGAAACAAACAAACTAAAACTACTTTCACTTTCGTTTATGAGAAGTAGATGAAAGGGGCACAAAGGACACCAACCTCAGTCTTGCGCTTAGTTCCTTGCTTGGTTCATCTCCTTTCTGATAGATCTTTGCCGCTTCTTCTTCGTCTACCCAGCTTCAAAGAGCACCTGTGGAATCAAAGCAGCATAATACTATCGAAGAACATAGATCTACAATCATAAGCAATACATGACCAGATATGTATTGACCACACAAATTCATATATCATCAAAGATATAAGAGTGTGGAGGAAAACTTGAATAGCTTTATTAATATTAAGAATAGCAAAGAGGATTACAACCAATTGTTCTGACCCAGCATCATCCTCCAGCATGAAAGCCCTTCTTCACCTCATGTACAGCTTAGATCACCCAACACTATGATGTTGCACCTGGAAACCAACAACACTTCCTTACAAGATACAAGATTCTAGCCTCTGGATCTCTGTGATGAGGGATCCATATATAGATGATTGTAGGGGGGTGAGTCAGCTTCTGGGTTTTTGTTAGTGTCCCTCTTCTGATAGTCTTTGATTCCACTTGAGATTGATTTTTTTACTTTTGTTTTCAGAAAAATATTTATATTATTATGAATAACTATAATATACTTATATTATTTATAAATAATTGTTTATTATTAATATTTATTTATTTTAATATTATTTTATTTTTATTAAGATGAATGCTTTGGAAAATACATTTTAATTTTGTTGCAGATTTTTTTTGAACTACGAAGTGGGTTAGATGATGAACCCACTAGGGTTTAAAAACATCGACAACAAATTTCAGATGTGATTTCCAAAAGCAATCTATCTTAATTATGAATCACAAAAGTTGCATTATGAATAATTATATTTATATTATTTTTTAATTTTAATTATCATAATTAATTATAAATAGATATAAATATTTTAATGTTTATTCTATAAATAAAATTATGATTATTTATAACTAATATAAATATGTATATTTGTTTTGTTATTAATTATTATTATTATTATTTATATTATTTTCAAATGGTTTTTCTTAAAGTATTAAATTTAAAAAAAATAATAACATTGCTAGGGTTTGTCGTAGAAGTTTAGTGTTGGGCACCATGGAGAGGCAAGAGCGGAGGAGTTCCACTCCCGCCTATAGTCAGGCAGTCTCTAATCGATTCAAGAAACCTCTGGAGGTTGAAACCAGGGTTCTAGGGGGAGGGAAATAGGAAAACAGAAGCTCACAGGGGCAAGAAAATATGCAGGAAGAAGTCAGAAGACAAAAGAGAATAGAAAGAGAAAATAAGAATGATGACACTAGAAATCGGACTAGACCTTGTAAGCCTAGGGCAACCATCACACCCCCAGTGGTGTTAAGTGATCCAACACTACAGGCACATAGGGAACACATGGTGACTTATGCAGTCATCTGTAAATTCATGGGGTTATGGCCAACGGAGAAGGCTTCATAGGGATGGATAAAGAATAATTGGAAACATAAGGGGGATATAGATTTGCACCTTGGATCCAAGGGTTTCTTCACTATTGTTTTTACAAACATAGAGGATAAAGACAGGGTGTTTGAAGGAGGCCCTTACTTCTATGCTGTTGCAGGCCTCTATATGCAGCCTTAGGTGATGAATTTTGTCTCGTGGAATGAGATATTCACTTCAATCTCGGCTTGGGTAAGGCTCTATCTCCTACCTTTGGGCTATTGAGAGCCAATATCATTAAAAGCAATAGGAAATAAACTAGGGCATTTTCTGAAAATATCAAAGGCCACTATGTGGGGAAAGTATACCTACGTTGCCTGTATATGCGTAGAGATCGAACTCTCTAGAGCTCTACCGGTTGAAATAATTCTAGAAGTTTTTTATGAAGAATGGGTGCAAGCGGTGGACTATGAGCATGTTCCTTTCAGATGCCACAACTGCCATGAACATGGGCATCTATTCAAAGACTAGCCCTTAAACAAAATGGAAAGCAGAACTAAAGCTACCTTAGGGAAAGAAACTGAAAGCTTTAACAAAGTGGGGAATAGAGGTAAAGGAGGGAGAAAGTACCAAAAGAAAATCAACGAGGAAAAGAAGTTAAGTCAGAATAATTACAAGGTATTAGAAGAAAAAGAGGAGCATGATAATGCGAACTAGACACTAGAGGACAACCTTGTAGAGAGCGAAAAGGAAGAGAGCGTGGAGGATAAACATGAAAAAAACCAACATAAGGAGGATTTGCTGAACACTATGGAACTTAATAAGGACTAAGAGATGACCCCAAGTAAGGTAGGAATAGAGGATCATGAACTGCGGGATATTCTTAATATGGAGCATCTAAATTTGGAAATGTTTCTAGAGCAAGGAACCACCAAATAAATGGATTTGCTACCACAATAGGAGTTTAATAGAGTGCAACAACTATTCCTATGGAGAACTCAAGCAAAAGGTTCCGTAGCCATGATAGTTAGGACAATGAAGAGGTGAAAATAATGAAGGAAACAAAGGAACTAGCTCCTAGGATCCCAAGCAGGAAAAGAAGAAGGAAAAAACAGAACGTGTTGCTGATAGAGTGTGGAAAACTCATGATTGCTTCGTGCAAGATGAAAGACCTAACTAGTTGCTCATTTACAAATCTTTCTCAATGTGGCTCACAACATGGAATATTGGGGTCTAGGAAGTAAAAGGAAACAAAGGAATCTTAGAAATAGGATGAAAGAAGAAAAGGCAGATATTATTTTCATCCAGGAAACAAAATGTTCAGTAGAAAAAATAAGAGAGATACATAGTAAATGGCTTATCAAATATGAATATCTAGAAGTTAAAGCAAACAAAGCATCAGGAGGGATTCTCACACTTTGGAACCCTTAGAAACTTGATATCATAGATGTTGAAGCATCTAGGAACTATTTATCAGTGGTCATCCAACCTTTGGGGGAATATGAAGTTTATCTACTCACTAATGTTTATGGTCCACAAAAGCAGGAAGATAAACTCAGACTTCTAACCTCATTGGACGAGTTAAGAGGAAGACATTCGAGTATCCATTGGATTCTGGGAGGGGACTTCAATATGATCAGATCTCTAATGGAAAAAAAAAGGGGAACCAGAGCACTAGGCAGAGATTATATAGCATTTCAGAATTTCATAAATAACATGAAGCTTGTAGATACAGAAACAAGTGATGGCATATTTACCTAGAATAATAAGAGTGGAGGAGTGGCTCAAGTAGCCTCTAAACTTGATAGATTCATTATCTCGGAGGACCTCATCATCACAAGAAATAACTTAGTAGCAATGATACTTCCTTTTGGAGGCTCGGATCACTACCCTATTCAACTTGAAGCATCCTTTATAGGAACTCCAAGAAATAGACCTTTCCAGTTTGAAAACATTTTTTTTGCCCATCCTAACTTCATCAACAATATTGCAAGATGGTGGATAGAGGATACACAAATTCAAGGTACTAAAATGTTCCTTCTACATCAGAGATTGAAACATGTCAAACAAAGGCTAAAATATTGGAATAAGAATGAATTTGGCAATATATTATAAATGAAAAAAGCAGCAGAACGGAAACTACAGGAGATTAACCAACCCCTCATGACAAAGGGCTTCACTGAGGAGAGTAAGGAAAAAGTTGAATATGTTCAACAAGAATGGGAAGGCTTATGCAAGCAAGAGGATATTTTCTAGAAACAGAAATCGAGGGTACAATGGTTAAAAGAAGGAGAAAGAAATACAAGGTTTTCTCACAAATCTACCATTGATCATAGGTCGCAAAACAAGATTTCAAAAATCAAATATACTCATGGAAAACAACTCACTACACACCAAGAAATAGAAACTGTTCTGGTTCAGCATTTCCAAGCCATAGCCGAGGATCCCCTCATAGAAAGATCTCAATTTATCAAGGACTTCAGAAAGCACATTCCTAAGCTAGTGACAAGAGAAGACAATTATAATCTTAATATGCCAATGAATGAAGAGGAAATCAATGAAGTCATCAATGAAATGAAAAATGGGAAAGCTCTAGGTCTAGATGGCTTCAACATTGACTTCTTCAAAGCATGCTGGGAAATAGTCAAGCAAGTTATCTTCGATGTGGTGGAGGACTCAAGAAAAAACAAAATTGTTCTGAAGGTGCTCAACTCTTCTTTCATAGCCCTAATTCCAAAGAAGGAGAATGCTATCATTCCTGACAGATTTAGACCCATAACATTATGCAATGTGGTGTATAAAATTATTTCAAAAGTAATTGTGAACAGACTTAAGCCCCTGTTCCCAACTCTCATGTCTGAGGAGCAAATTGGATATGTGGAAGGCAGGAAAATTCTTAATAAAATTATTCAAGCTCACGAGGTGGTTCACTCACTTAAGAGTAATAAGCAGACAGGTATGATCATTCAGCTTGACCTAGAAAAGGCTTGTGATAAGTTGAGTTGGGCTTACAAAAAGGAAGTACTAATAGAATATGGCTTTGAACATAACTGGATAAGATGGGTAATGGCCCTTGTAACCACCACAAGTTTTTCAATCCTGCTAAATGGCTCACCATCAAATACCATTAAGTCCTCGAGAGGACTCAAACAAGGTGATATGCTCTCACCCTTCCTCTTTATTCTCATGATGGAAGGGCTAGGTAATGTGATTAAATATTCCAAAGGAGAAGGCAGAATCCAAGGTCTCAAACTCACTTTAAATGGGGATGCCTTGACCCATCAACAATTTGTGGACGACGCCATGCTGTAGGGTATACCCACAATCAAAGAAGCTCAAGCCTTCAAACAAATCCTGAACTACTTTGCTATGGTTGTGGGGAAAGAGGTAAGCCTAAGCAAATCAAAGATTTTATTTTTTAATACTAACATTGTCATTCAGAGAAATCTCACAAGAATTCTAGGCTTCCAAAGAGATATGCTACCCTCCAGATATTTGGGAGCACCTCTAATAGACAAACCTCTCAACAAGGCCATTTGGGATCCGGTTACTAATAAAATTCATATCTGGAAATGGACTACCAAATCTTTGAATATAGCAAGACGACTAGTGCTTACAAAAGCTATCCTACAAACTGTCCCCATCTTCATGTTCTCAGTCCTTCCAGCTCCTAAAGGAGTAATGCAACACATCGGAAATATCCAAAGGGATTTTCTTTGGGACAAAGGGGAAGAGAAAAAGAAATGAGCTTTGGTAGTCTAGGATAAAATATGTAAGCCTAAGATACATGGAGGTTTGGGATTTGATGACCCTGAAACACTTAACAAAGTCTTAGGGGCAAAACTATGGTGGAGATCGCTAAAAGAATCGGTTTCCCCTTGGGCCAAATTATGGAAACAGAAATATGCAAGTAATTGGCAAGAAAGGGATTACATTAGGATGACGGGACTCATCAAATGCTCCCACATTTGGAACAAATCCTAGGAAACTAGAGCCATAGTTCATAAACATAGTTTTTGGGAAATCAGAGATGGAAACCTTGCTTGGTTTTGGGAGGGTAATTGGCAATAGGAACCTAGACCATTAAAAGAAGAATTTGTCAATCTCAAGTATGAAACTGATGGCAAAGGGTTACTCAAATAAATGACTTTTATGATCAGGAAAGAAGTGATGGAAAATGGAGAAAACGGAAGAGCCTACTTTACAAAGATGACTCCCCATTGAAAGCCCAAGCAGAAGCTCTTACAGTCATCTTGGAACAGAGAAATATTCTAATATCAACATCTCCATATCAACTAAGATGGGGTAAAAACAATGAAGGAAACTTCAACCTCAAAGAGGCAAAGCGAATAGCCTTGGGGCTAGATTTTTCCCAAACCCTAATAAGGTATGGAAGGACCCATGGCAGAATAAAAAATGGATGAAAATGAAACTAGTCATGTGGTTAGTGCAACATAAAAAAATTATGACTTGGGAAAATATTAGGAAAAGAGGTGTAACTGGACCATCCAAGTGCCACCTATGTGAATTACAGGAAGAAACTATGGATCACCTTCCCAACCTATGCCCTTTGACCTCCACCTTATGGAATTGGGTGGATTCAATATTTAGATAAATAGACAGAGACATTGGGAGAATTACGAGTACTTTGAAGAATTAGAGGAAAAATCTTGATTATAAATATCTTATCATCTACATCCTTTTCTATCCTTGTAAATGGTTCTACATTAGAGTAATTTACAACTACTTTGTGTATTAGACAAGGTGATCCACCATCACCATTCATGCTCGTTTTAGCGATGGATGGTCTAGGGAGATATATCAAAGTAGTAGTATGTGAGAACCAACTCAAAGGCCTCTAAAAATTTGGTGATGATCTTCTACTCACTCACCAACAATTCATAGATGACACAATGGGCATGGGAACACCCACTATCTCAAAAGCTCATTCTTTTTTTCATGTTTTAGAGATATTCTCTCTTTCCTCAAGTATGGAAGTAAAAAATTATAAATCTTTAATTTTTTTATTTAACATGTTTGTCCCTATTTAGAGACATATTCCAACTCTTATGGGCTCATAGTGAAGAAAAATACCATAAAAATATCTTAGTGCTCTATTGGTTAATAACTCCTTGAGATGGTGATTATGGGAATATATCATGCAAAATATTCATAGTAATATAGAAGGATGGGCTTTTAGGTCTTTGAATATTATAGGGACAAAAGTTCTACTAAAAGAATTTCTTCAAGGCCTTCCCATATACATGTTCTTTGTGCTAATGGCATCATCCTCGATCATCCAAGAACTTAGGATAATCTGATAAAAAATTATTTGGGAAGGTCCTAATATGGAGTGAAAATTAGCTATGGTTGCTTGGGATAAAATATGTAAACCAAAACTAAAAGTATCTCATCAACTGTGAGACCCCGCAACCATGGTTGCAATCCTTTGGGTGAAAATATGCTGGAAATGGATTCAGGGAGGAGTATACCTTTCGAAGCGGCTATGGAAAAGAAAATATGCCACCAAAACTTAAATTCAAGATTTGATGAAGCTAAATCCCTTAGTAATGTGTTCATCCATTTGGACTTTGGCTAAAAATGACATATCCTTAATCCAAAAGCACTACTTTTGGGAAATAAAAGGTAATAATTTCCACTATTTTTGGATGATTCTTAAATATCTCCCCCTAAACTAAGTGATGATCCGCAAAATGCAAGACATGATGGAAAACCTAAAGGATTGATGATATAATAAGTTTTTACATTATTGGTCAAGTGAAGCCACATATTCTTGATGATGTCATTGGTAGATCATAGATTTTTGGTATCCTAAGCCAGAGGAAAATAAATTGAAGTAGTTTTTGACTTCTATGTAGCATAGAAAAATCTCCATTTCCATTCAAATAGATAAATCTGGGGATACTCTTCAAAAGGAACCTTATATGTTTGGGAATATTGTCATTTAGAGCTAGGGTATCATTAATTACCAGTGGAATAATTCTATATAAATATATATAGAAGTAACACTCGTGGCTAAAAGTAGCATTTTCCCTCTAACTTCTCTTCCCAAACAAACCTTTAACCTAGGATAATCTTATCAAATGGAACTATGAAGGCCCATCTCACTATCCTTCATGTCTTCATCACTCAGAGTAAATGGGTAACATGTTTAACAATTTCTCTTATACTCTTGCCCTATAGGACCACTTCAATCAAATCCTCTCATGCTATGACACAAAACCCCATAGTATCCTCAACAATATTGCTAATTAGTGTTAAGCAATATTTTCCAATCCCATCCTAAATTGCATATGGACTCTTACCCTTGGTTTCCTACTTTTTGATGTATGGAAAGAAATGAATCACATAATATTTAAAAACTCCTCAATGTGTGAAGCTTCCTTTTGAAGTATCACCTAGACAAACAATAAGGAACCGATAATTGCCTCATTTTGGTCCTTTATTGACTATCAAGCTCATGGATTTGAATATAGTATCCTCTATAGTTGGAATCTTGCTCCATACTCCCTTCTCCCTCTGCCTTCTTCCCCCCTCCATTCTAGGCCAATAGCCCCCCTTATTTCCCACACCCCCCCCATATTTCCCCAAACTAAATTTCAATGAAGAAGCAAAAGGTAACCCAAGTCTCTCTAGTTTTGGTGGAATAATCAAAGACCATCAAGAATATTCCCTTCACCTCAATTATAGTTCCTTGAGAATAAATAGTAATATGGTCATAGAGGTTAGAAGGCTTGTTTCAGGGTTATAATTAGCTTGATCTCTAAGATACACTTAAGGCATGATGGAATGAGATTCTCATATTAGTATCAACATGCTCAGGAAAATTCTGAATGGTACCTCTATTTCCAAAATATTAGCTAGATGGAGATTGAAGGACCTTATTTTTCATGCCTCCTCCATCACGGGCCTCCTCCCTGTCACCATCCCTTCACATGTTCAACACATAGGTAACAAAGTGGTGGATATGTTGGAAAACCATAGGTGTATGGATTCCCAAGTACCAATCTCTTATCCTAGGAACCTTCTAACCAAATCCCATATCAAAGAAGATTGGAAATGGCTGATAAAAAAGGATGTGGAATCTCTATATGACATATGTTTCCCCCTAGATGAGATGACATGCGCATGATAAAAGGGGCGGTGGCAACATGCTCCCAACAAGAGTTAATGCTAGCATGTGTGGCCATTAATCCATACCACTATTTTTGAATGATGAGATGGCATCCAAGATTGAGTGGGAAACTAGAGAAAATGAAGCATGCAACACACATGATGATTTCCCTTAATTATCTAAGGGTGAATGAGGGGCGTGAAAATGTAGACCTCCAAGCAAGACAGATCTTGACAGATGGAGATCATTATGTATGGTGCTCCAAATTTCAAATTCTCAGGTTGAATGGGTTGAATTGCAAAACAAGAAACATGGGCTTGGGTGGCTATAGTGTCTATTTATATCTCATTCCCACCTCTTGGTGTGATATTTATCCCTAATGTTTTGTTGTTACATGTCATTTTGTCTCATTAGGCAAAATACCATTAATATGGATCTTTTTCTATCCATCAAAGTGTTCCAAAGCATCCCCCTGCAAGGCTAGAAACCAAAAAATCCCAAATAGAATGAAATTCCTGGATCTCGAGGCCCAAAAACCCATTTTTGGCTTCCTGCGCAATTCCCTTGTCAATTTTTGTGCATACATAGAAGAGACCATTAGAAGTCGTGCAAATGTGAACTTTGTCTTAGACTGTGGCCTACGCACATGACTTAAAGCAAGTAAAAAATAAAAATTAAAGTATACAAGCTTTGTTATTCTAACCTTTCCCAACTAACAACTTCAAATGGATGCCTACTCAAGACTGATCCCTCCCATCATGGAGCTACTTACATCTCTTTACAGATCCTGTATCCCACCATTTTTGGATCTCATCCCTTAGGAAGGTGTTCCCAAAACTCCTCCTCTTGGCCTATAAATCAAACACGGGCCAAAGAATTGACGAGGACCATTGAAGGTAGGGTTATGCTCTAGAAAGAAGGATTTTTATTCAAGGACAAGGTTAGATATTGTGGGAAGAAGCTTGTAACATCAAGGCTTTGAGGTTGTAAGTTTGTTCTCCCTTTTATTTAATGAAAATGAAATTTTTCTTTCCTAATAATGTCTATTCTAATACCATTTATGGGATACATTGATGGCCCATAGGTTATGATTGATTAATTATTCAATATATGATATGTGTTGAGTCAGGTATTTCATTTATATTTCATTGTATACAATAGAAGATTTGATCCTTTGTGTGTTTTCATCTATCCATATCTCCTTCAAAACATCATGGAGAATATGTGGAAAGTGTTGGAACAGTCTCAAAAGTAGTGATGAGAAGCTAACTATCGAAGGCACTAAAAAGACTTCAACGGGCATTTTGTTAAACGAGTAAGTGATCCCTCACATATAACTTGTTTCAATCAATCATAAGCTAAGGAATGGTAGAAGTTCTTTTCTTGTTTGTTACTAGATTTCATTTGAGATTTAGGGAGATCTATCTTTTCCACAAGAGCAATTATTCAGCATAAAAAATTGGCGACTCTTCTGGGGAATGTCTCACTCCCCACCATTCTCATTGTTTTGAATTTTGATCCTCTTCTCATAGCCCTCTTTGAGTGTTTGAAAATTATTGAAATTCAAGATTTTATTATTTGTTTCTCTTATTTTTATTTTGTCTTTAAGTTTATTGTTGTTCACACTTTATATTTAGGCGCATAGCATACTTCTATGCACTTAGATTTTAGAAACAATGCATATATACACTAAACTATATTGATTGTCAACACACATGCAATTTTTTTCTTAATTTAAGTTTTCTCATTGCTGAGTCCATGAACTTTTGAATTTTGTGTTTAATTAGGCTTGTTTACCTTTTGGAAATGTCCTCCTTATTTTGATTTTATGTTTTGGGTTTCCTTTTTGAAGAATTCTTTAATTTTGCAAATTAGGGTTCAAAGTTTGATCTGGTGAATTTCTAATTAATCAACAAAAGGATTAGTCATTGCTAAGATAGTTTGAGTATGTCCTTTTTTATGTCAAAAGATTATATTAAGTACTTCTTTTTTATCAATTACAAAATGTCATTGATATTAGGAGTATTTTATGGTTTTTCAAGGCAACACTTGTGATTGGGAGTTTGTTTTTTTGTTAAAGTGAATATTGATTATTTCTTTCTATAGGACAAAACAATCTTTTGATTAAAGTTATTGATAACTCACTATGTAAAATTGAAGTTATAGGTTGTGTATGTTGACAAAAGAATTCATTGTTTGTTTTTGGGTATGAAAGAAGTTGACAAGATTAAAATTTTCTTCATGTAACTTAGATTTTCACAAAATTAGGTTGCATTTCTTGAAGAAGAGCTAAGGATCCTGTATTCTGCATTCTCTTTGACTTGTGCCTTGAAAATGATTTATTGATTCTTGTATTTTTGAAAAGTTAATGAAACGTCTTATATTATTTTAGTTGCAATTCGTTGAAATTAAAAGACTACAATATCATCTTCGACTGCATTAAAATTTTGAGCCAGGTCATAACACCATCTATTTCACATCCATTTACCCTATGAGTAAGTAACAACTCTTAAAAGAAGCCCTAGTAAAATAAATTTTAGAAATTTGCATTATTTTAGGGCTCTTTTCCACCTACATTAGATTAGGTTGTAGGGCTTTGGAATAGGGAAGTGAGTTAACTTTCCAAAGCTACAAACAAACATTAGCATCTTGCTATAAGGAATAAATCCATTTATTGCAATTTGGCTCTGGGAAGCTCCCCTTACAAAGGAGTTAACCATGAGATCATGTTGGACCTAGTGTAGTGATCAAACCCACTTCATTAGTTATGGTAGAGTGATTTAAATGTATTAAAACTAGTGCTTAAATGTACTTAGGAGTCACTTGGAAGTAAACTTGATATTAACCATGTTGAGGAACTTTCAAGGGGATTGACATTTGTTACTCTTCCCTTGCGTGTATGTTTCATCTGCAACTATCCTGTTGGGTTAAATTGTTTAAAGTCGTAACCTTAGAGACCATAATCTTAGGGATATTACCCAAGGTGATGCTAGAGGGGAAGTCTCTGTCGTACCTCAAACAAACGTTGGCTAGACTCACTTGGACCTTTTTGGAGGGTATTCTTCACTCAAGATGGCATAAGTGAATATTACTTGCACTAGATCATGTACACTAAGCAGGTTGTTAGTGTAACAGGTTCCACCCACTGTATCTTTATCCACTTTTCACATTGATCTCTGCAATGTTGGGTTTCATCACCAACTAGTGATTTCGCTATGAAAATATTGTTTGTATAGTTTGATTCCTTATATTTACTAATGCATGTTATTTTCTTGTTTTTACTTTCTACAGACCTTAGGTGTGAATTGTTATTTTGAATTGTTAATATTGGTAAGAAATTTATCTAAGTTGAATCTAATGGCAAGCATGTCGTAATATACCGATAAAGAACCCCATTTTCACAGGAATCCTAGTGCTCTCCCTGACTTGGTCCTCCTTATATGGCTACATTGTCACTTCCTTAATTCTAAATACCCAAACTATTCCATCTCAGCCGAGTTTTTCACCTCAACCAAGTTCAAAATATCAACATCACCAACCACATGCTGACCATTTACCTTATTCACCCAACATGTCATCCGATGTTTCTTATTCTTCACTAAGAAGGAAAAGAAAGGGAATAAGAAGAAGAAGCAAGATAAGAAATATGTCAACCAATCAACCATGGATGTAGGTATTGATAATGTTGAGGAAGCTTCCAACATGCATCGCAAGCCTAGATACCCTTGCAAGCTTTGTAAGGTTGACCACTTCCTTATTGATTGGCCTAGTATTCCTAAGGTCTTGGAAGTATGGCTAGAAATTATTATCAACTTACTATTGATCCATCAACCAGTGATCATGAGGTTCCTAGGAAAAAGGCTAAAGTTAGGTTTCCTTGTAGGTTATGGAAAGGGATTCATCATAGTCAACTATTACCTCATATGAATGAAGCCTCAAATTGTTGGAAAAACTTACTATTTCATAGAAACAACTTCCAACTGGTTACTATAAACTTTCTCCCAGCCTACCATTGGTTAACGAAGTGATTGATCTAATTCCAGGTACGATCAATCCCACTCTTCCATTGGAAAGTGAAACACATATCACTCAGGTTGATGAACTATTGGTTGATCAAGTGGTCACTTGATTCCATCTTTAGTCGATCCCGCTCTCCCGTTAGAGACTGAAATTAACCCCACTCTTGTTCTTCTTGTTACCTCAAATTCTTCTACACATGGATGCATTTCACCTATGTCCATTGAACCCCCTCCAAGTAATGAGGCTATTTCCTTTGATTGGAATAGATTGATAGAGCCTCTTATTCCTTCTTCCACCCCTTTTCCAAATCATTTTGAAAGTGTATGGTAGGAATCTGTGTCACATAAACGTTGACGAAGGTGCTTATGTCAGTATTTTATCCTCATCCACTTGTCAAGCTTTAGGTTCACCTCCGCTTGTGCCTGTTACATAGAATCTTTTGTCTTTTAAGAAAACCATCAGCAAACCCTTACAGATCCTTCCTATGTTACCTATTACTCTGGAAGGAAATATTGTTTGTATTAATATTATGGTAGTCCAAGGCCCCTTGGATTTCAATTTTAACCTTTGGTGAGACTATGTCTATTCCATGAAAGTTGGTGTGTCCATACTCTTTCGAGTGATGTCTTTCCCTCACAATGGAAACATTGTGATGATTGACCAAATTTTGTTTGTTGGTATTAACTCGACTATCTATCATCTGACATCCCTTTAATGTTCTTTATATGCAAGTGGTATCTACCCCACCATGGGTCAATTATGTGGCAACTTTCCCCATGTTTTTAGTTACCGATGTAAGTGAGACTCTCGTTGTTTTCTCGACTTCTTAGGACTTAGATTAGGTAATTGACATCGAGATCCTTATGGGGTAATTTGAAATGGATTTTCTTACCCCTTCTGTTTCTCTTCACATGTCTTCTTTCTAGAGAGTTATTATTCCTTCTAATGAAGATACCTTTGAAACAATGGTTGGGAAGTATGCCTTGGCATGTGGTTCTTCTAAATGGAAGCCATGATCCAAGCAAAGCAAAGGATGGTTATTTTACCATGTCAGCCTTGTTAAATAATGAAATAGGCTCTTACGAGAATAGTTATTTTTTTCAAGATCATATAAACATGAAAAAACCCCTGAGGATGGTTCTTTTACTATTTCAACCTCATTGAAAAATGAAACAAATACTTGAGAGTATGGTTCTCCTACTATATCAACCTCATTAAAAATGAAACAAGTGGCTATGAGGATAGTTCTTTTATTATGTCAACCTCATTAAAAAATGAAACAATTGACTATGAGGATGGTTCTTTTGTTATGTCGACCTCATTTTAAAAAATTATATACATTTCCTCTGAGGATGGTTCTTTTTTTTTATGTCAACCTCACTAAAAAGTGAAACAAATTCATGAGCATAGTTATATTTCAAGCTCATTAAAAAATCAAATAAGTCCCTTTTCAAACTGAGTGTTCTATGTGAATTTTCAATAAACCTTTATTTCAGCTTCCTAATAGCAATTTACCCTTTACTTAATAAAATCAAACAAAGCTCGGGGGGCATGTGCCTCTCCATGGGGACATTTTAATTATGTTTCATGTGTGACAATTGTTAGCGTGTTTTTATGATTTTCTACAACTTTTCTTGTTTATCTTGCATTACGATTCGATTATTGATGCATTGTATAATTATGTGTTAAACTGGCATTTGTAAACCACTGTAAGAAATAAAAAACAATATTAATCCATATATTGTACAAGATAGACTAAGATAACAATAGTAGTTTTCATAGTCAAAATGTCTGTAAAAAGTGTGGCCATGCAAAATGTCATCCAAGACATGAGGCCCTCTGGCCTTTATTATCCAAACAAGATGATACATTATAAAAAAAAGCCTAGCCCTAAGATTAGCATCTACACATTATGATCATGGTACCAGAAAATAGTGCGAGTTATTTGTCATAGCAAACGACTAATTGGTTTAGGCACCCCCACAATATGCCTCTGGTAGCAGAGAGGGAGGTCATCAATCCCAACATATGGGATGTCTAGGGACAACCCCTCAAGGTTTTGCTCCAGCTCAGATAAAGCCTCTACTGCATTGGGTTTTTGTATTGCAGAAGATGCTAGCTACTCAATGCATTTGTCGAATGCACATAATATTGTTGGTCTCAATAGGCCCACATCTACATGACCATTTCGTGTAGTTAGTTTTGGATACCAAAACGTTTAAAAAAATAAAAAACATAAAAAGACCATAATGCGAAGTTTTTACTTAGGTCACCCCACTGCATCCCAGCCAGAAGTGGGATATTTGGATAACCCATGTAATCCATGTCCACATATGGAAAGTCTTCAATCATAATGTTTTGACGTTCCAACCATCCAAAGAAATCAGGAGTATATCGAACAGTTGGGCCATCACCACCTTTGTAGCATGTCATCAACGTGACCCACTTCACCATATGAGGATCTTGTGGTCCTCCTACATCTATTGCTACGTGTGGGGCGAGAAGGGGGATCCTCTCTAGAATGAACCAAATAACAAAGGCACCATACAATGTGCTCCTCCATGGGTACATTGTAACTATGTTTTGTGTGCGACATTTTTTAGCATCTTTTTACGATTTTCTACTAATTCTCATGTTTATCTTGGATTATATTTTCATCACTAATGCATTGGCTAATTATGTGTTAAATTGGCATTTGTAAACTTCCATAAGAAAGAAAAACAATATTCGTCCATATATTGTACAATATAGGTTGAGATAAAAGTAGTAGTTTTCATTAGTCAAAATGTTTGTAAAATGTGTGCCTTTACAAAATGTCATCCAATACCTGAGGCTTTGTGGCCTTTATTATCTAAACATGTTGATACATCATCAAAAAACAAAATCTATCCCTAATCCTAGAAAATACACATGATCATCATGGTAGCAGAAAATAGTGCAAGCAACTCATCATAGCAAGTGACTAATTGGTCCAGGAACCACCATAGTGTGCCTCTAGTAGTGGAGAGGTAGGCCATAAATCCCAACATCTAGGATGTCTAGGGTCAACCTCTCTAGGTTGTGCTCCATCTCAAACAAATCCTTAGCTAGTTGAAATGGACAATGACATGCCTTAAATGGAGGGTTGATTGGTCAATAAATTTTCATGAATATAAATGCCAATATCAAACTGTCATTCAGAACTATAGGAGTTTCAAGCTGCTCACTGAGTCTCTCAAATTTGTGTAGTGCTAGTCTCACTAGACCCGCTTCTGCATGATCATTTCAAATAATTGGTTTTGGATGCCAAAAACTTGAAAAACACAAAACAACCAAAATGTGAAGTTTTTTACCTAGGTTATCCCATTGCATCCTAGCCAGAAGTGGGATATGTAGATCACCCGTGTAATCCATACATGCATATGGAAAGTCTTCAATCATAATTATTTGACATTCCAACCATCCAAATAAATCAGAAGTATATCGAACAATTGGGCCATCACCACCTCCATGGGACGCCATCAACATGACCCACTTTATCATACAAGGATATTGTGGTCCTCCTTTATCTATGGCTACCTATGGGGTGATAAGGGAGATCATCTCTAGAGAAAATGAGATAACAAAGGCACCATACCCAACAATTTTGAGCTTGGCAGTTTTCACTCTAGTTAGTTTCCCTTTGAGGTTGGAAACTACCCCTTCACACTAGTTAAATATCGTAGTTTGCAAGCATTCTATGTAAATATGTATCTAAGCCTTGGTGAGTAAGTGAACTGTTGCACCCCACATAATCATGCAATTGTAAAACCAATAGTTGTCAAAGTAAGTTGGTCAGTGGTTTTGATATCAATTCATCCGTCTTTGAGAGTGAACCCTAGAGAACAATGTTGTGTTAGGTAAGTGGCAGTGATTTCACCACCTCATTTATGCCCATGCTAATAAATGTCCACTCCATGACATGGGAGCCCAGACAATAAATAGATGTCATCAACATCTATGGTGAGTCTACGATCCCTGATCACGAAGCACTCTTCTTGTACATTCCATTTTCTCACCATCCATTCCAGCAAATCTATTTGGGCCTTCATTCCTAGGATCATTAGAAAATTGAATAGGCAATAGTTTCTCAAACCATGTAATGTTTGTAGTTGGTTTAAAGTTTCCACCTCTTGTTCTTCATGTTCACACTCTCTCCACCCCATTTTTGTAGATCAAAACCCTTCAAATAAACTTGGAGGATCATTAGAAAATGTTGTCGTGATTTTTTGCAAACAAATTAGGCATTTTTCAAGATTTTTCTAAAACCCTTGGCATTGTGCATGACCCCTTTTGAAGACCAGTGTTGATTTGCATGGTCCTATCCCGAGAAACCATGCAAATCTCGTTTTTATGTGTAAAAATATCGGTCGATTTACGCAGGCCCGATGAAGAGGAACTGCACACACCGAGGGTGATTTTTGAATTTATAAAAGCCCCCTAAAAACCTAAATACATGGTGAGAATAAGAAAGAAAGCAACGAAAACAAAGATATAGGAGAGTTCATTTACCTAGAGAAGATGGATCATTGTTTGGTCGAACAGTTTTACCACAATCTACCTCTGAAATTTTGGTGAAAAATGCACTCTATCACTCTCAAATGGTAAAAAACACAAATGGTAAAAGTTTTTTTTTGTTTTTGGATTTTTATAATTTTTTTACACCCATTAAAATATTATTGTTTGCCTATTAGGCAGTGAAATCCAATTTTTTTAATTTTTTTACTATGTTTTTGAGGAGTGACCATTATTTTTTAGTTTAAATGTGCAAAACACATGTTTTTTACGAAAATGAATCATTTTGGTGATGATTGTATTTTTATCACTTTTTTGAACTCATTAAAAACTTACGAAAAAGAGAAACCCATGAGTTCTCTTTAAGCCCTTTTAAAATTCCCTAAAAGATCATTGAGTACTTCACTATTTGAACTCATAAAAGTAAATGAACAATTGTCTATTTAGTATAAGTTTACCCCTTTTACAAATTGAACTAGACTATTTTATGAAAAAGGTATATGTTGCCTAATCATGGTCAATAGAGTTCTCTCCTGTATTATTTTTCCCTTTTTCAGGCTTGAGAGACTAAATTTATGAAAAAGGACACTATGGATTTTACTTATGTTTTTTTGATTCCCTAAAAATGAAAAACACCGAGATTTATTTTCTCTGGGCTCATTAAAATTTATACTGAAAGGACTGAACGAGTTTTCTTTTTTTGTATTTCCAAACTCTTTAAACATGAAAATGACATCAAGTTACCCCTTCACTCGACTCGTAAAACCTAAACAATGTAGGACTCGTCAATCATGATGAGACCGAAGCACTCCTTCCTAGGGTTTGTCAAGAATACTCTTAAGGACTCATCTGAAAGATCAACTTATAGGACAATCATATGCTATCCTCCTTAAGCTTGGCAAAAATAAAGAGGTACTTTCCAGTCATGGTGGGGGTAAATTTGGAAAAAACGTTTGTTTATATTGCAAAAGGTAGTATGTCACTTTTGAAGATGACACTCCATCAGTTTTGTGTCTGGGTTGGGAAATCCATTTGCCTTTCAGTTCACGATACCTCATTGAAAGTCTTTAGTTAGTTTTGGTATTATTTTTTAGCCAAATGTTTCCAAGTCAGAATGTCGTGTCGTTGATATGTTCAAGATAATTCCAACCTTAGTCAAAATTAATTTTCTATTTATAGCCTTCACTTGCATTAACCATCCCTAATTTAGTTCTGGATTACTCCAAATAGTTCTTATTAAAAAATTGACATGATTTTTTTTTCGTCGACCCTCTTGCGATAACTTGCTTCCCATGAACTTCAACTCACTATCTAGGAAGCTTATCTAGAAACCTTTCTTAGTACCTTGGAGCGTACATGCCTTTATTGTTGGTTTCTCTCCTTTGATGACAGGTTCTAATCATTGACCTTCGATCAAATGATTCTATGAGTGTTTGACTTCAAGACTCTATTTCCAGACTTCATAGATTGTACTAGAAGTACCTTGAGATCCATTATCATTATTGGTGGTTTCACTCACACTTGTTAATGGTTCACATCATTGGTTGGTAATCAAGTGGTTTCTACCATGTTCAGCTTCAAGACATTCACTCACATGGTTATATTCTTACAACACATTGAGAGATGCAAATTAATACCATGGATCCAGTTTCATCCATCGAGGTTGTGTGGAGTTATTAAATATTCATGATTGTAAAAATAGATCCATTGATGGTTGCATCCATACTGTGTCTTTTGTTGACATGGATCTTTAGATGTATTTTTGTACTAGTTCTTTGAGACATTTATGTTTGGAGTATGGGAATTCCTACCTCAATGATGATTTTATATTTTCATTTTAACATTTGATTGATTTTTTCAAGTCTCCAATTGTAGTCTCTAACCCGAACCTTGGCATGATAAAGCACTTCAGTCATCAAACATCTTTTCTAGCCTTGCACTTTATGGGAAAATCTATTACACGTCATTTTGTTGCATTAGGAAAAATACCATCAATTTGGATCTTTCGCTATCCATAAAAGTTTTCCAAAGAATCCCCTTGTAAGGCTAGAACCCAAACAATCCCAAAAAGAATGAAATTCCTAGATCTCAAGGCCCAAAAACCCATTTTTGGCTTCCTCCACAATTCCCTAGTTAATTTCTGCACATACGTAGAAGATACCATTAGAAGTTGCAGAAAAGTGTGATTTGTCTTACATTGTGGCCTGCCTGCATGACCTAACGCAAATAAAAAATAAAAAGTAAAGTCTAGAAGCTTTGTTAGTCGAATTTTTCCTAACTAATAGCTTAGAATGGGTGCCTACTTAAGCATGGTCCCTCCCATCATGGAGCTACTTCCTTATCTTTGTGGATCCCCTATCCCACCATTTGTGGATCTCATCCCTTAGGAAGAGGATCCAAAATCTCCTCCTCTTGGCCTATAAATCAAACATAGGCTAGAGGATTGATGAGGAACATTGAAGTAGGGTTATGTGACAAAACGAAGGTTAGACGGATTTTCATCCAAGGGGAAGGTTTGAGATTGGGGGAAGAATATTGTAACATAAAGGCTTTGAGGTTGTAAGTTTGTTCTCCTTTTTATTTAATAAAAAATAATTTTCTTTCCTAATCATGTCTATTCTGATATCATTTGTGGGATTCCTTAATCACTCACATAGGTTATGATTGGTTACTCATTCAATTTATGATATATTATGAGTTAAGTATTTCATTTATATTTCATTTTATACATTAGATGCTATGATCCTTTGTTTGTCTCTGTCTATGTAGATCTCCTTTGAAACATGATGGAGAAGTTGTGGAAAGCACTAGAATGGTATTTAAAGCATAAAGGAGAAGCTAATTGTCGAAGGAAATGAAAATACTTCAACAGGAATTTCGTTAAACCAGTAAGTGATCGCTTCCATATTACTTGTTTCAATCAATCATAAGCTAAGGAAAGGTAGAATTTATTTTCTTGTTTGTTACTATATTTTGTTTGAGATTTAGGGAGATTCATCTTGTTTGAAAGAGGGATTAGTCCACTTAACATGTGGATTTCTTGTTCTTACTCATTTCGAGTTTTAAATTGTATTATTAGAGGTGATGTTTTTTCTTTGATATTGGTTTTGGTAGTATTCATTTCCCCTAGTTGCCAAGTAGTTTTCGTACGGATTCTTTGGTGGGTTGTACGCTGTCCTTAGGTTGTGTTTTGGGAGGCCCATCAAAAGGGGAATAATTCTAGTTACCCATCATTCTGTATACGCTTCCATCTCAATGTCTTTTGGGATCTTCCATGTTCGAGACACATCTCCTAGTCCTTGGATTGCTTTCTTGGAAAAAAGGTGGCCTTCTGGAGCCTTGACAATAGGTGACATTATATGGTCCTTCTATTGGTGCAAGCATGAACCTATTGAGCTCTTAGACGCTTCTTCCTTTATAAGGTGAATGGGGGTATGAGGTAATCAATGTGCTTCTATCTTCAAAAGAAAAAATTGGTTCCATGGTGGTTCCTCTATTGTAAAGTTGGTAATTTGGGGCCTAGTGTTGTAAAGAGGCTTTGTGGGTGAACAGATTTGATGTTGGTTTTATTTTTTGTTTTCGATATTGCTTTGTAGGGTTGGTTTCATTATTTTCTTCTTAGAGTGTCTCTAGATTATATGGTCCTTATGTTGGTGTAAGCATGAATTTGTTGGCAACTTGGATATTTCCACCTTTGCAAGTTGCATGGGTGTACAAAGTGGCTCCTCTATTGTAAAGCTAGTAATTTTAGGCATCAGTGGCATAAAGAGGCTTGGTGGGTTAGAAAGTCTAGTGTCAGTTCAGGTTTATCTTTTTGACACTTGCATGTGTTTCTGGCTTCACTATTTTTTATCATAGTTTCTTTGAGATTACTTTATTTTTAAGGGATATCTTCAGGAAATTGGATGTTAGGTGGTCTCATATAATTTGGTGGTTGGTGGCATGGTTACAGGAACTATGGAAATTGTGTTATTGCACTAGTTTTTATTCTGGATAACTTTTGTAACCTCTACACTTGAGTCATGGGTATTATTAAGCTTAGGTATCTTCCTTACTACTCTCCAATCTATCTCTAATTGTTGGGTAGAAAATATTACCCCTGGTTTCATGGTTGTTTATTTCCTCATGCCACCTTATCAAGAACTCACCCTAACTCATGTTTAATATGAAATCACTAATATGTAGGACGAAGAATCTTCTAATCGTTCCTCCCCCTCAAGCACAAAATTCATAGTTCAGATGGATGACTTGATCCCGACCACTGGCCACATGAAAGAGAGATTTAATCATTATATGCAGGAAATTGAACTATATTGACAAATGAAATTTTAATGTTCAAGACTATCTTGGATTACCATGAGTCCCATTTGGATATCCTCCATTACCTTAATCAAATGCACAATCATCTCAATGCTCTTGACAAAACAATGGAGTAGAATGAACACCATCATGGAATTCTCTCCACAACAAGAGAGACTTCAGTAGATCCCACAACTCCCATCGTGGTAATAGGATATGATTCAGAAACCTCAACATGGTGCACAAAGGTTTTGTTGTGTGATCAAATAGCTATAATTTCTTTTGTAATAGGCCAATTAGGTTCAGATATTAGATGTAGGTTTCTTATTTTTATAACTTTCAAGTTTCATTTAGCTCTCATTTCCTTAAGGAGAGACTATTTTTTTCTCTGCTTCAGTCTCCCTTATGATAGACTGACCTAAATTTCGGAAACAACTATGTAATTCCTAGGTTTATTAGTTAATAGTATTTACCCACAAAAAAAACAATGTGAAACCAAAGAATATCGTTTTTCTAGTCTATGTCTTAACAATAAAGAAGAAAAGGTGTATATGTCTTGTGTCTGATATGCTAATGTAATAAGAATAATGATGTATGTGATGTTTGTACTAGACTTTATATTTCACATTTCTAGGTTAGATTTGAACTGAAAGAGGAAAAAAAATTATGTTGGTAATATAAAAGGATGGGGAATCTAAAAAAGGATTTTTAGAAAAGGAAAGAATCCAAGACTTCAAAAGGGAGGAAAATCTGACTGAATAAGGTTCAGGTATGATTTATCAAGTATTGTGTATTAATAATGTTCCTAAGTACTATGAAGAATGGTTTTTATAATATGGTGCTTCTTGTCATGCGTATCTACACAAAAAATGGTTTTCCTCATATGAATTTGTTGATGTTTGAATTGTTCTTACCGGAAATAACATTTCTTTGTAAGACCATTGGGGTTGGAAGTGTTAAAATTAAAATGATTGATGGTTTATAAGAAAATTGACATATTTTACAAATGTGCTTAAATTAAAGAATAATTCAGTTTCTTTGGGAGATTTAGATTCTAAAGGTTGTAAGTTTATAGTTGAAGGAGGATCACTAAAGGTGTACAAGGGTGCTTTAGTGATTATGAAGGATACTACGATAGGAAACCTTTACAATTTAGATAGAATTTTTCATATCATGGCATTATTCATTAGGTCATATCAATAAGAAAGGACTATATGTACTAATAAACTGCAAATTACATCCAAAATTAAAATATCCAAATTTTAATTTCTACAAACATTGTATATTTAGAAAGTAGTATAGACAAAAATTTTAGAGAAAATAATTTTAGTAAAGGAATTCTCAACTATATCCATTTGATATTTAGGAATCATCCCCTATAGTTTATTTTGAATGATCACCATATTTTTTAACATTTATAAATGATTTCTCTATAAACATGTGGTTTTATGTTTTTAAAAGAAAAGTATGTGTTCAATATATGTAAACAATTTAGAGTTTTTAATAAAAGTTACAACTAGTAGAACAACCAAATGTTTATGAATGAATAACAAAGCCATGTCTGCATCTTCAGAATTAAGAAAATATTGCAATGAAACTAGGATCATAAGACACAAAACCACTATATACGCTCCCTAACAAAATGACATAGTAGAATGAATGAACATCATGACTCTGCTACAAAGAGCAAGAAGCATTCTCAATGATGCCAATTTGCAACGAGAGTTGTTAGCAAAGGTAGTCATTACTACTTGTTTCCATGTAATAAATCACCATTGACTGTAATAAATCATAAAATCCTTGGAGAGGTATGGACAACTCATCCTGCCATTATTCAAATTTTAAAAAATATGGTTGTGAAGCTTACACACATAATCTTAAGAATCAATGTTCTGAGTTAGACCCCAAACCAAGGAAATAGATATCTTTTGGTTATGATTATGTAGCTAAGGGATATATACCATGGGATCATATTTCCCATGAAATGATCATTAGCAAGAATGTGATATTTGATTAACCTTTTTTTAATTAAATAAGATAATGTAGAAGCTAATTTGAAACAAGAATAAGTACCATTAAATCAACAATTTCAGTTGGATATCCAATAATCTACACAGAAAAGGAAGAAAGATGAATTTTCTAGTGATAAGGAAGTCATAGTTGTTGAACACATTAAGGGAAATATGGAAATACCACAAGGAACACCAAGAATGTCAAAATGAGGGAGAAGTCCTAAAAAATATCGATTTTACTTCTTTTATCCCTTTGGTTACTATTGATGAGGAGTTTTTTTATTATTAGGAAGAAATAGATGATATCAATAATGTCAAGTGGAATGTGACAATGAAAGAAAAGATATGTTCCTTAGATGGGGAAAAATTGAGACTCAATAGGAATTCCTAAATATAGAAAGATTATAGGATTTAAATGGGTCTAATATTGAAGAAAGGAATTGATGGTAATGATTAAAGTTATAAAGTAATACTAGTTGCAAAAAGTTACTTTTTGATGGAATGTGTAAATTGCTTTGGATTTTTTATTTTTTGTTCAAGTTATTCATCTTGTGTTTGTTCATATTATGTCAACACTATTTAATTTGTTTGATTTAGAGTTAGAAATATTAGATGTTCAAACAACATTCCTACATTGATATTTGGATGAGGAGATAGACATGGAATCGTTAGGAGGATTTTTGTAACATCCAAAAATAATATTAGTTTGCAAGCTCAACAAACAATTGTATGTTCAGAAGGTATTCACCTAAGCAATGGTACAAGAAGTTCCCTTCATGATAAGCTAGAATTATACTCAAGGTGAGTACGACCATTGTGTGTGTTTTCAAAATTTTGAATGGTATATTCACTTTCTTAGTGTTTTATGTTGTTGATATGATTACTGCAAGCAAAAGCATGGACAAGATCAACAAGATGAAGGATCAGATAGGTATGAAATTCAATAGAAATATTTGGGAGAAGAGAACAAATCTTGGGCATTTAAACACACAAAGATAGAAAAATGGTATGCTTTGATTTTTACAAAAAAGATATATAGATAAAATACTTGTAAATTTTAATATGAATGATGTGAAAATATCCCTTCACTTACCATTTTAAGTTTTCTTCATGTCTATGTCTTGGTAATAAGGAATGAAAGGATTATATGTCTCATGTACCTTATTATAATGTAGTATTGAATATGATGTATATGATGGTATGTACCATACCAAATATTTCACATGCAGTGGGTGTTGTAAGTAGTTACATGGAAAATCTAGGAAGAGAACATTGAAATACAATTAAATGGGGTGATTTGACATCTTAGAGGAAGAACTAATTATTGCATCATTTTTAGTTGTAGTAGTGATTCTATATGCATTTATGTTGATTTAGGTTTGGCTTCTGATTTGGACAAAAGAAATTCTACTTCAAGTTATGTCTTTATTCTTGAAGGAGGGTCTATTAGTTAGATGTCCAAGGTTCAAGAAACAATTACTTCATCCACTATACGATAAGAAAATATCATTATGTCACATGCTTGCAAAGAGGAAAATCGGTTGGTTGAAGCTTCTAAGTGATGTTGGAAAATATTAGAACAATGTAAATGTATTATGTGATAGACAGGGTGTTATTTAATTTGCTACAAATATAGTTTATCATAGCAGGAAGAAGAATATTGATATCAAGTATTATTTTGTAAGATGGAGCATTGATAAAGGTGGAGTAGATCTTATAAATATCCACACACAAACAAACTTTGTAGAAATGTTTACGAAACTAGTGTTGTTAGAGAAATTGTAGTGGTGTTTAGTTTCTCTTGACTTATAAAAGATGTGATGAATGGACTTGAGAAATGTATTAGGTAAATTGTTGTCAAGATTTAGATTGTTAGAGTGAGGTTGGGCTTGAGAAATGTATTAGGTAAATTGTTGTCAAGATGCAGATTGTTAGAGTGAGGTTGAAGCCAATGATCAATTTCATAACTAATATAATGATTCCTACTTCATTTTATCATTAAATCCCAACTGGATTGTAAAAATAATCTTAATCAATAAGTTTCCTTAATAAATTGTTAAAATTTTACCACATATTTATATTATATATTATTCTAAATTTTATCATAATTTCATTGCTCATATTAATATTCTTTACAAATTATTAAAACCAACCAAATCTATTTTACAAAGCTCTTATAAGACAAATATACTTTAGGAAGCTATTTGTATTTCATGATGTCAACCCCCATACCAAATGTGCAATTGATAATCATATATAACATAGTTGTCAATAATTAGATGCAATTACATACCTAATATAGCCGATTAAAAAAATGTATTATAGCACAAATCTCAACAATAATTTACAACTATAGTTTATGAAAATTTATTATTCCATTGAGCATTGACTACTTATTAATTTTTTTCTCGGTGGTTCACGAGTACCCTTGATCATTGGGTAGCCACTACATCCATAGTAATTCTGGACAGATAGACCCCGAAGGGGGATCACATCCCCTCGGCCTATGCACTGACCTGACCCCTAGGGCTTTCGGGTAGAATCGACCACCTCCCATATGGCGAGACACTGACCTGCTGAGCTAACCCTTGGGGCTAGCATTGACTACTTATTAATTTCTACTTTGATGAAAAAATAAATCATATTATATAAAATTTACACTACCAAATAAAATTAATTTATTTTTTTAAATATTTAAATTTTATTTTTTTGAATTGTAATTGATTCTCTTTTCACTCTTATTGTGTAATCATATTAATATACCATAAACATGTTATAACATGCAAGTTCTGGTACTTCTCTAATTGAGACATGACCTAATTTGGAAAATTTCCCTTTTAAATGAACACCATCAAAAAAGTGGAAACCGAACATGGTGACCACATTGGTTCAAACCTGACTTTTTTTATTTTCCATTTATTTCAACTCTCTCAAAAGTTAAACTTAATCGGTTTAAAAGTAAAAATTAAATATTAAAAATTTATTTAATTAATTTTGAATATTAAATATTATTTTTTTTTTAAATAATTATTTTTCGAGAAAAATATTAAATGACTATTTTAACTATTTTTTAATATTAATTTTTTTTTAATTGATTATAATTATAAATGGATATGATAATTTGATAAATAAATACATCATTTATAATTTGGAATGATTTAATTATTATTTATGTTTATATTTACAAGCAATTATTATACGTGTAACATAACATTAATTACATATTGGTTTTAGGCTGACCATATATTACTTTTGTTCAAACTTATTAAATAATTTTCAATTTTATAAAGTAAAAATTTACAATTTTTTTTTTTTTTTTTTTTTTTTTTTTTGCAAAAAAAATATATGATTGATATACAATTTAGTGTTTAACTTTTATTATTCAAATAGTTTTGGAAATAAAATTCAGGATGTTGCGATTGGGATGTAATAGTCGAATTAAGTTTAAAATAATTATGTAGAATATAAATATAATACTCTATGTAGTAATTATTGACTAGTGAAATTATACTAGTGAAATGAAAAGAGTCAAAGATTAAAATCATTATATAAATATAATAAGTTTGTCTTTACCTAATAAAATAATAGTATATCTTTAAAACCATTATGCATCTTACCTAAAAAAATATACTTATAATTATAAAATAATAAATCCATGTGCTTTTAAAGTTCAATAATTAAACTGAACAACAAAAACCGTACCAATACAACTTTAATTCACAACTAACATCCCTAAACAAATTTTATTTTACTACATTTCTACTTCATGAATACCTTCTTGGCTAACAATTATAATATTTTATTGGTTTTTTTGCCACCTTTAAATAAAATAGATTCCAACTCCTTTGCAGCCTCACGTGATAAACCATAAGTGATAAATGTAAATTCCCTTCTTTCCTAATGACGGATGGAACTGGAGTAGATCAAAAGATGAACGGGCATCCATCACTTTCAGTCGGAAACAACGTCAAGGTGAAGCAACAACCGAGGATTTCGTTCTGCTCTTTCTACGTGTAAATGAGATTGAAAAAGTTAGACTCTGACTTTAAAGCAGATTCCTTTGACAACCGAAAAAATGATTTCCGGAAAAACGGTGTAAAAATTGTTGAAATTTGATGAAATTAGGACATGCTGACATTTTATGTTGATTGTTGATTTTTTTATGTTGATTGTTGATTTCTTGAATATTTGGGAATATATTAACATAGGCACGACTGACATGACATAGGTGAGTCCGTCTAATTGCTGAATACTTGGGTAACCAGGTAACTTGGACATAAATATTTGGGAATCAGATTTACATAGGGGCGACTGACATAACATAGGGGCATGTCCATCTAATTTCTGAATATTTAGAAAATTAACAAGCAGCATAACTTAAAAAAAAAAACATAATAATAATGAGTAAAGAATTTATTTTAAAAATCAGAAATTTTAATAACTCTTTATTTTATTTTATTTTTTTTAATATTTGAATTATAACTATAAAAATCTACATTCCAAAAATCTTCGATGAAAATCCTAATGCACATTACGCATTCACACTGGACTGCCCACTTCACGTGCTGCCTTATGCGATGTCGTCCTTGTGATCCTCTCTGCGATGCTACGTCGCCATTGTTATTCGTCATCAATGTGGACAAGACATTTTCTTTTCAAAAACATTAGTATTTTAATTCTACAGTATTTCTGGAGTGGCTAAGGAAGTTGGTGGTGTTGTTCCTAAGTCATGAGTATGCATGGCATATTTCTGAACTTTTATAATGTAGGCCTACTAACTCGTATAACGAGACTGCTTCACTTATATGTATGCCTACTTAACTTTCTTAACTTTTATGACGTAAGTTAAAAAAAAAAAAATCATTTTTTAAAATTTTGAAATTATGATTTTTAGATAGTTCTATGTTTATAAATATTTTTTTATGTTAATGTATTATAATTTTAGTGATATTTTAAATGTATGTAATTTTTAATAAATTAAAATTATGTTTAAATTATTTTAAATTATTTGTAATATATATATATTTAATTATTTGTAATATATATATATATATATATGTGGGGGATGGAACTATTTTTATGGATGGAACTATTTTTTAGGTATGTATATTAATTTTAAGTTAGATATTTTAAGAAATCAATAGAAAATATTGTAATTATAATCAACATATATTCATTTTAATTTAGAATCTAGTTCTAAGAGATCAAATTTTTTAAGGTGAAAATCTCTATTTTTTAGTGTTGACTTTTCTCGTCACTGTATATATCTAGATTTAAGATGGATTTAGGTTGGTTATTTCTATATTCTTGTCACTGAAACCATTTTATTTCAAAGATGACTCATTTTAATTAGCTTATTTGGAGTATGGAGTGTCATCAACAGATTTATATATGTATCTTGCATTGCATCGTAAATGAAAATGATTTAATTTATTTGTATTGGGGAATTGGTTTAGCTTTTTCTTCCTATAACCAAGCCTACATGTTATATTGGTGTAAATGCATATAAATTGTAAGGATGGATGCAACCACTATCATTGAGTTCACTCTAGCTTTTTTAATAATTAGCTAGGAGTTGTTTTCCACCCTAGTGCCTGACTACAACAGTAGATTTTAGTACTATAAATGTAGACATTTGGACAATTCACAATTGTTTATTGATCATGATATTTTATTGTGATCTTATGATTTACCTTATTTAATAGAATGCAAAACACCAAGCTTGAAAAAATCTATTAAAAAGACTAATGGAAAGAAAAAATTGCAAATAAAAATAAAAGAACACAACGAGATTGATAACGGGGTTCACCCAATGTAGGTTACATCTCCGGGTTTACTTTCAATGGAGTGGCCTCTTCAATTATGATGCAAAATTACTCAATTACACCAAATCGCAATCTAAACTTGGCTCTATATTATGCAGCTTTGTAAAATACCTCAAAGAACACCTCATAAAATACTTGATTTCTTAAATCTCTAAAAGGGCACAAAATCTATCAATTATCATGTAAACAGTGATAATCACACTATAAACTAAAGGGATCGACCTTTCTTGCAACTATAACCTATGTGGAAAAATGGAAGATCTTTTACATATAAATAGCGTTGGGGGTCCGTAGCCTCATGGTTGAACCCACAAAGCTTATGCCCCCTTCTATTGGCATCATATAAAAATAAGATATATTAAAAAAAATTATAACCATATAATATATATGGTACATTATTATACCATTATGTTACAACCAAACCATAACAAATATACCATTCAAAAACTATTGGCGATCAATCACGTGGATTATCAATATTGTCAATGTAATTTTGGTTGACAAGGAGGTCGTGCGGTCAACTCCACATCCTTCCTCCCATCCTTTTGCATGCAGCTACAAATAAAGTTTAAATTTAGAATACGTTATTACATTTAAACAAACAACCTAGGGCTCATTAGTGGAGCCCTCAGCCTGTCATCACCAAGGTTAGGGTTTCAAGCCTTGTCGATCCAACCATTTCAACGAATCAAATTTTTGGTTTTCTAACGTGCCATGTGGCACCCCCTGATTAGGCCACATGTTGCCACCTAATAGGTCCACCTATCCTGCCAACTCAATGTCACTTATTTTCCATGTCATCTTGTGTCTACCACATGTTAAGACTAGGTGCTGCCATATCATGTCATAGGTCACACTTAGATACTACGTGATCATATTGTTTGTACTACCACATGTCAAATCCAGATGCTACCATACGTCCTGATAACCTTTACTTTTACGTATGGGTCAAAATCTTCAAAATGTCATAAATTCTTCATATAGACTTCATTTGACTCTATTCTAATTGTATTGGAATCATCTCATCGAGCTCTTCAATATGGTGTTATTTCTGTAAATTTTGGGGACTTCAAATTTTAGGCCTTTTTGGATAATTCTAGACCAATCCTCCCCACTAAGAAGTTTTTGGGCGACCAAAAGATAAATTATTCAACGAATATCTAAGGGTATTTGTCCCTCACTTTCTATATCTCGATTATTTGTACTTTTCTTGGATTCTTTCCCTTAAGACCCACTCAAAGATATTCCACATTTCTTCACTGTGAAGTCCTCGTCTTCCTATCTAGAAGGACATCTTCGTGCATTTTATTCAGATATTTGGGAGAAAAATCATCAAGGGAAGGAACTTGAGTACTCTCATCCTGGTCTATGATCATCAATGGCTCATACACTTTCAATTTATCCACATTCACAACTAAAAATATTTACATATACAATAGTAAATTTAAACTTAAACCATTAGTGCCAACCTTCTCCAAAATAGTAAGTGGGCCATACCAGATTGGCTTAAGAATCTTACCTTCTATTATTGACATATCTTTGTTGATAAGAAGCCAAAATCTATCACCAACTTGGAAATGAGGATCCATCCTATGTTTATCATGCCTAACCCTAAGCTTGACTCTTCTAAACTATTCATGTACTGCTTTATGCACCATTTGGATCCAATTCTGAGATGTTATATTCATCTCTTTTCTCATAAAAATCAATATCTTTCTCAAAAACCATATCTAATTGAGACTTTGATAGGTACTCAAAATCATTTTCAAACGGAGAGATATGTATAGATGACTACAACTCTTAGTTGTAGGCATGTTCCATGTAGTGTAGTTGTTCATCCCAAAGCTTATGATTCTTGTTGCAGTGACCTCAAAGAAAATGTACCATGGTCATGTTGACCACCTTTGTCTATTTGTCAGTATGATGGTTAAAATTACTACTTATCTTCATCTCATTTTCCATCAATCTCCATAAGCTTGAACAAAATTCTCCCTAAAAGGAATCTTAATATAAAATAATAGAAGTGGGAAATCAAAAGTGGACTGAAACATGTCGAAAGAATAATTTCACAGTCTATTCAGCTACAACCTGCTTTTTGCAAAGTGTCAAAATACACATATTTCTAAACTTATCCACAACTACATACACGTAATCATGACCTCTTATGGTCATAGAAAAACCACCTACGAAATCCATAGAGATCGTTTCCCACGAATGAGAAGGAACTAGAAGGGGTGTATAGAGACAATTTTTTATTAGTGGGTGTAATGACCAAATAGTTTACGTAAATAAATTACTTATTTACTTGTGGTTAAAGGTAAACAGAAATTACTATCTTCTTGAAGTGATGGAAATATTATATGTTTAAAATTAAATAATATGAAATGCATAATTATGTGTGCATGATAGTTTCATGTAAAAAAAAGTTATTTTCCTCTCTTTATGCATGAGAATGAAAGGAAAAGTAGTTGCCAGTATATTAGGGTGAAACCCTAACTGTTTCTCTTCTCCTTAGAAAAAGGAAAAGGAGAAAAGACCTGGGTTGTTTTTGAACAAACAGGAAAATGACAGAAGAGAAAAGAGGCACTGAGCTATGGAAAAGGTGCTACGTCTGGTGAGGACCAGATAGCACAGGCACAATTGTGTTTTTCCCATTGCAGAGGCTGTGGCCAGCAAGGGATTGCTTGGGGGAGAGACGCAGTACAGACGACTGGTCTCGTGGCTGGGTGGATATCAAGCATCAGATAGCCTTCTGTAGGTGATAGAAGGGCGGAAGAAAGCAATAGAAATACAGGTAAGTATACCAAATCTACTAAACTCCAGGTTGGGTATTGATGACAGTAGTAATAGTTGATTATTAATATTTAATCGTTATTAAACTATGAGGCAGGATTTGAATTTATTACTGTCATTTATGTTATTCCATATAACAGATACGTAATAAAAGAAAAGAGAACAGAAACTGAAGGTCCAAATAGAACCTGTACATTATACTCTGTCTTTACATTAATCTGAATCATAAGCAAGAAAGATAGATAACTGAAGAGTAGATAGATTAATTTCTGTACATCATTCTATATAAAAGACATGTTCATATAACAATTAGACAGACGGCGGTTTATGAAAAAGAACAGTAACAGGATGCGAGAATCATTAGAGTAAAGTTATCTGAAAGTACCTAATATATATAGCAAGATAACCCAACTCTGTATTTAGAGACAAAATACCAAAATAAGTGAAACAGTTATCTGTCGGGTAACATGAACAGAAACCCTCATATTATCAGGCGAAATACTGTACGTGATGAACGCAAATAGTAGCAATAAATAACCAGAGGTTTGTCAAATGATACAATTCGCATAAGTATTATCAACAATTAATGGGCATTTCCTGACAGCGATAGTCTCGCTACCGTTCAGGTAAAACCCTTAACAAAACGTAAAGAACAGAGTCATAGCATAAAGTAAATACATGACCTCGATAGTAAATGGGTTTCGGTCTGAACAATTGCGCACAGGTGAACACCACCTGGTGGCGGTAAGCCACAGCAAAAGGGCCGAGACCCATTGCCAAAAATCTATCTATTGAAATAAATATCCAGAGATTTACTTGCTAAGGAAAAAGAAGAAAGAGATTAAATTAAATAGCCGGAGTTTGAAACATGCCATCACAGTCATCATATGATTAAACGACAGATAGAACACAGCATCACTCTGTTCGAACAACCGGTCTTTTCCTCAAAGACCCAAAATCATTACACAGTAGAAGTGCGTACAAAAAGAGCTCATGGTATAACGAGTTAATGAAAGAGAGAAATTATCAAATGAAGTCTTTCTAAGTACAAATCCAATTACGATATCATGAGATCATAAGTAGGCCGACGGCCAAATAAAAACAAATCTGTAAAAATCATAACAGAAAACCATACTGGCGAATCGAACGACCAAATAATATTATCATTGACATACAGAAAATTTTGAGACAAAACCCGGTCCTTTCAATTATGGAGGACTCATATATTAACAATGATGAAAAATAGGGAAACCCCTTTTGACACCGACCAGGTCGGGAAAAACCCGTATCAGTCATAACGTGAGGCAAACTGTAATTATAGTGACCAAATCATTACATAAAACTTAATCTGAGAACCCAATAATTTACAGTCATTGAAATTGTACAAAAATAACTCGGTTCGAGTCTTAAGCCCAGACTACCCTAAACCCTAGGAGACCAGATCTATTCATTGAATTCCGAGTAAACCAAGTGCAAAAGAAGACAACTGTGAATCGTCTTCAAATGGCAAATTTATCAATAGACCTGGCAGGAAACAGAGTAGTATAAGGCGGCGAACGTTGCAACAGCTGAAAAACAGAAGACTGTGAGTTAATAGACTTACCTGGGCAGCGATATGGAAGCAAACCCCTGTGCCATCAACGCGGCTACCGCCCTTATGAAACCACAGATACCTGCCAGCGAACAGCAGTGGATTACTCACTTATATCAACACATAGAAATATAGTTTTTCTGAGAAACCGCAAAAAAAAAAGGGGTTACATATCAGTCGATGATGCGCCGAAGCAAGTCATCAGCAGAGAGCTCGTCGCCTGTAACAGTTCGAGGGTGGTGAAATTAACCAGGGCAGAGACCAGACTGAAGGAACCATGGCGGAATAGAACTGTGAGCCGCTCTCGGCAACCCAGACAATGACAAATGACTCGAAACCTCCGTTCTCCAACCCTAAAAGCAATGCCGCCAAAACCCTGGAAACCTCCACCGTCCGATCGTTGAAGAGCGATCAGAACCGTCCACGGTAATGGCGATCCCAAGGAAGTGGTAGCCACGCGGTTTCCATAAATGCTACAGCTTCCGGCAGGTGGATGACTGTACCGTATCACAGGTGTCAAGCGCTTGTTAACCCTACGATGAATCGGGAGGGTTGAATATGGGTGTGGAGTATTAACATTACCCCTATGTATCATAGTATTCGATATTGCATATTAAATGTTTTAGTGTTTATAATTATGAATAATATAAATACCAATACGTAAGTTATGAATTAAATATATCAAAGCTTTATATCAATGCATGTCACCGTAATATGGTAAACCTCTATTCTAGGGATTGAATAGGGTTAGGGATATAATATA